>JANBOI010000165.1:0-15079 GCA_027595825.1 Coemansia biformis
GTGTAGTCGCTTCCGAGCAGGCAGGCCAGAAACACAAGGTCGCGCCGCGTCAGGCTCGAGTCCTGGCAGATGTCGTCGCCCGAGTACATCTCGACGTACCGGTCCTTCTGGAAAAAGTGGCGGTACACCCGCGTTCCAGCCGCCGGCGCAAATAGAAACGCGTCCGAGTCGTCCGTAATCATCCCATCGACCAGCTCCTGGGCCACCAGCACTGCGCACTGCGCCTCCGCCTCCTGCGGCGCGGTGATGTACGGGATGCCAAAGAGCGTCAGCAACATGCGGATGTCGTTAACCATGTCTGTCTCGGTTCCCGCCGCATCGCGCTTGCTGTCGCGCACGCGCGCGCGCAGCTCCTGCAGCTCGCGCTCGAGCTCCTCGCGCACATCTCTGTACGCGCTGCCTCGCGCTGGAGCCGGGCCCGAGATGGACTCCTTCAGCTTGCCCACAAACCGCGCGTATTCGTCCTGCTCATCCCGCAGCAGCCTGTCCTGCTTGCTGTTCGAGGTGTCCAGGTCGCCGTCGCTGTCACCGTCGCCCTCGTCGCCACTATCGTCGCCACCGTCGCTGCTGTGCACGCTGCCATTCGGCCCCGCCTTTTCGCCATCCAGGACGCTGTCCGAGCCGCTCAGGCTTGCTGCCGACAGAGAGTCGCACCCGCCTCCCACGTCGATATATTGCCCCGCTGTGACCTGCTCGGCAATGCGCGGCCCAGCTGCCGCCGCCGGCATGCCAGGCTCCATGTCAGCAAGCATGCGCGCCTTTTCGAAGATCAGGCTCCGCTGTTGGCTGGTGGACGGCTCCTCGTTCAGCGGGTCCATTGCGCGGTCGTCGCCGGGCGACGCAGGTTGCGCTTCATCGCCGTCGTGGTAGCTGCGGTCGCTGTCTGGCGACTTTATTCCCAGAGGTGCCCGATACGGCGATAGCGGGGGCGCGTCAGGCCCGCTCCCGCTGTCGCCGCCAGACTCGTCCTCAGTCGCAATGCTGATGATATCGGACTGCGCCTCTGCGGATCCTTCCTCCGGTACAGCCTCGCGGCGCTCGCGCCACCGCTGGGCAAAGGTCAGGTAGTTAGCAACCAGTGCCTGCCGCGAAACCCGGGTCTGCATCAGCGCCAGGTCGCTGTTGACGCCGGCCACGCTCGCGTCGCCCCCAGCCTGGCCAGCGCCGTGGCTGTCGGCGTCGCTGCTGTCTTCCGAGATGTCCGCCTGAACGTCGGGCAGCTTGTCGAGCCGCCGGTTGGCGCGCCAGGCGCTGTCCTGGAGGGCGTCCAGGGGCTCACTCACCAGCCAGCTGCGCATGTCGTCGTAAATGCGCGGCTCCGCTTCGGCCATCGAATGCGTGACCAGCCGGGCCCACATGTCAAGGAACTGCTCTGCCGGAAGCTGCAGAATCGCCTCCTCTTCACGCTCGCGCCTCTCGCGGATCCGCTGCTGGAAGTTCTCTTCCTCCTCTGGGGATACCAGCCCCAAGGACTTGCCCTCTAGGTACAGCTCCATGAGGTCGCTGTCGCTGTCCATGTCACTGCTGCCGACGGTGCTTGCGTCCTCGTCCTCGCTGCTCACCTGGACAAGCTCGCTGGCCGTGCTGCCATTGTCGTCGCAGTCGCTGGCGGCAGCCATCACGCCCTGCCGTCCACGTGCGCCGAGTCCCAGATAGCCACCCGCGGCTCCAATGTCTAGGCTGATGTCAGGGTGGGCCTCGGTGGCTGTGTACTCGTGGTCCGCCCGCAAGGACTCGCGGTCCGCCCGCAAGCAGTCATGGTCCGCCTGCAAAGACTCGTGCTTTGGAGGGACGTTTTCCCACTCGACAGAGTCCATGTCCGACTCTTCGGCATCGCTGTTGACGCGACTGCTGTTGATCATAATTGCTTGCTCGGCGCCCATGGTTGGTGCGGCAGGCTCGCCCGAACCGGTGATGGTGCCGTTACCGCTGCCGTTGCCACTGCCAATCTTCAGTGTCCACCCACCGCCGGGCTGGTCACTTCGAGCCAGCATGTATGCACGGTTTCGCTCGCCCGCAACCCGGCCCGTGGTGACGCCAACAGCCGAGGAAGGCAGGGTGGAGGCCCGGTGGTCGTTGCCGGTGACCTGCAGCCACTGCTGAGTAAGCGTGTTGCGCTTCACCAGCAGATCGATTTGCTGCTTGCTAAAGTCCATGGCGCTGGCGGACGACTGCAGCATGTGCTGGAGGCGGCCGTGGGATGTCTGACGCGAGCGCATCTTTAGTGCAACAACGAGGTCGTGTTGGTCCTCGGGCGACAGCGCTTTGAACGCAGGAGACTCGGTGTCGACCTCCAGCCCCTCGAAGCCCCCCAAGGACTCTGGGCGCTCCGCAGCCAGGGCCAGCAGCTGATACAGGTCTTCGGGATGGGCCATGCGCAGGTCGCGTGCGTTCTCAGCGCGTGTTGCCAGGGCCTGGCTCTGCAACGGCGGCAGCTCGTATTCGTCCCGCTTGCGCTTTTTCTGCGCGCTCAGCGTTTGTGCTGCCGTCCCGATCGGGTCGGCATCCGGCTGCGCACTACATGGGGGCGGGAGGCGAGGGCGGGCAGTGCACGGGTCGTCAGCCGCCAGCATACGAGCGAGGTAGCAGCAGAATTGCTGCACACACGAGGGAGGCGACAGAAGCTGGGCACCCCGTGCCACACCATCACGTACTCTGATGCAAGGCCTGTAGCCTCGCTGAGTGCCTGTAGCTTCAGCTGTGCCTGGAGCAGCTGATGCGCCGCGTGCCGCGCGTCGCTGGTACGCTGCCCGCGCGCAGCCTGGCGCTCGGCGATGGTCGTGCGCTTGAGCTCCGGCGCGGCACCGTCAAACACAAAAACCGGCCAGATGCCGTAGTAGAGCAGCTTGCAGACGCGCCGGTAGAAGCCGAGGATGTGTGCGTCCTCTACCGGGTCCCCGTTGGCGTCCCTCATCGCTTTGAGGAGCTGGTAGAGCCAGATGGATGCGTCCACCGCCAGCCGCGTGTGCGCCAGCGCCTCCAGCCTCACCGGCCGCGCGGCTGGCTCCAGCAGCGACCACAGCCCCTTGACGCCCATGCTGCAGCAGCCCGGCCGGCCGGGCGGAACGGCGCTGCGCTACGTGTTCCTTTGCTGCGTCCGAGAGCAGCCACGGATGCGGTAACGCGCTGCTCGGACTTCCGATGCTGGGGCCCAGAGTGGAATGCAGAGACGCAAATGCGCAGAAGCAGCGAGGTATTTCTATCGCAGACCAAAGGTCTCTGCGAAAGGGAAAGATGACATCAAGGCCCGCTGCGGAGCGATTATCCCCCCGTTCGCGTGCCCAATGGCGGCATTCCGGCTTCGGGGGGAAGTGCGGTTGGCGCAAGGACCGGTGCGCGCTTCAAGTGGACAAGGAGGAACAAGGCTCCATCCGCCCCCGAGCAGCGACGCCGAACGGTGAAGCAGCCGCGAGCGCAACGCAGCCCCAGCCCACGAGTTTACGAGGTCGACGGACTACCGCGCTGGCCACGAGCGACAAAGAATAGGCGAGGCGACATCAGCAGGAGCCACCGCGCAACCATCAACAACCTCCTTGTCGGACCCACTGCAATGACTTTGTAACGGCCCGTTTACGCCCCCGGCTGGCACCTCTGCAGCCCGGTATGAAGAGCCACCGGGCCCTTCCGGATGCCGCCACACTGCGGAGTGGTGCAGGGGGTCTCAGATAGAGCCCACGATGGGCCACATGGCCTTCGGCATGTCGATCTTAGATCTCGTTTTCATTTCCTAGTCAAGTGCCTCGCTGCAACGAATCTACCTGTTCTCTGGAGGACCTGCTGCGCGCTAGCTCAGGCTGAGCGACGACATGGCGGCGGACGGCGTGCCTGCGGCAGTAGCAGCAGCAGCGGGCGGGCGGGCGCGCTACTGCGCGACTCGGGCAATCTGCGGGGCTGCGGCTCCGCGGGCGGGGAGGCCGGCTAGTCGCCGTGGCTGTGGTTGATGCGTATGTGGTGCTCGAGCTGGTGGATGTCCAGGGCAAAGTAGGTCACACAGTACGGGCAGCGGAACACCTGCACGCCCAGGACCGCTCCCGCGTGGCCGGTGCGTGGCGCGCTCGTCATTGCGGATGGCAGTGCGCGGGGGGGGGGGGCTGTATCTATGGTGAACGGGCGAGCAGGTGGGCGGGCGGACAGGCGGTCGGGCAAGCGGTCGGGCGGTCGGCTTTTAAACCTGCGTCGCCCCCCCCCCGAATCCGCTACTCCTACTGCAACCAGCGCCCGCTGTGAAGAGTGCATGGCATGCGTCGTCCCCTCGACCAGGCCGCTCGCTCCTGCACCAGACAGGCTGCACAGTGGCAGACACGCCCCAAGCGACAGGCAACAATGGCTCACAGTGACAGGCCGCCCGATTGTTCCGGCGCTGCACGGCAGGCTCACTGCCTGCTGCTCTGCATCACCGCAAGCGCACACGCAAAGTCGCGCATCGTCAAAGCCACTGCGGCGGGGCTCGCGCGCATGGCCGCAAGTCCCGCCTCGCGGAAGAGCCGCTCCAGACCCGCACCGCTGAATCCGTCCGTCGTCTCAGCCAGCGCATCCGCGCACACGTCGCCCGCCAGCGGCGCCCGCTGCGCCAGCACGCGCAGGATTCCTCTGCGATCGTCGGCTGACGGCCGCGGAATCTCGACGAGACGGTCGAACCTGCCTACATGTGTGCGTGCCACCGGCTTAGTGGCGGGCCACGCTGTCCACGTTGTCGATGCAGCTCGACGGCGCCGTGCGCCCTGCGTGTGCGCCGCAGGGATGGAGGCGCCCGCACAACTTACCTGGCCGAAGGATGGCGTCATCAATCTTGTCCAGCTGGTTGGTGCACGCCACCGCGACCACCCCGCTGGACTCGTGCACCCCGTCCATCTCGTTGAGCAACGTGCTCAGCACGCGCAGCGCGGGGCTGCCGCTCTCTGTCGACGACCATTCGCGCCTCGCGGCGATAGAGTCCACCTCGTCCATAAACACTATGCACGGCGCCGCTGCCCGCGCCGCCTGAAACAGCCGCCGCAGCCGCGCCTCCGTCTCGCCGAGGTACTTTGAAAAGAGCTCCGACCCGCGGATGGTGATCACATTGCACGCGCTCTCGCCAATCATCGCCAGCGCCATCGCCGTCTTGCCGCAGCCGGACGGGCCATGCAGCAGGATCCCCGACGGCGGCCGGATCCCGAGCCGCGACGGCGTCTCGCTCGTCGCAAGCCGAATAAAGTGTTGCAGCTCCTGCTTGATGCGCACATAGCCGCCAATGTCGGCCCACCGCATGGCGGGCCGCGCGCCCTCGAACTCCAGCTGCTGCGATGGCCGCACGATCTGCAGCGAGGCCGCAAAGTGCGCCCAGTCCGGCGGTGCCGGGAGCGGGCCAGTCCGTGCGTCGTGGGCGCGTGTGGCCGCGGCGCTCTCCGCCAGAGACAGCTGCTGAAGTCCCTGGACCAGGTCGTCATCGCTGCCGCCCCGCACCTCTCCTGGCAGGTCGCGGAGGCGTCGCAGGAAGGCCTGCCGGCAAACACCGACAATCTCGCGTGCAATATAGCCCGCAGTCGCATTCGCCACCCGTCCAACCAGCGAGTCTATAGCGGCCTCATCTACGACAACCTCCTTCGCGGCGGTCTCCCTCATGCCAGCTGTCAGCGCGGTTGCCTCCGCTGGCAAGGCGAGCAGCTCGCGAATGGTGCTTCTGACGATCGCCTCACGCTGCGGTAGCCTCGGAACAGGGACTAGCAGCCCGTGCTGAAGGGCCTCGCAGCGCCTGACACTTGGCGGCAGCCCAGTCCCGTCGGCGCTCGACTCGAGCACCAGAAACACGCCCGGCGGGATCCGCTCGGTGAACTCGACAACGTGTCTCGGCAAGTCGGCAATGCCGTCCGTCTGTTCGCCGTCGCACAGGATGTCCACATTATCCAGAACCACGACGGACGGCGCTGCCACGCGCGCCCGCGCCACAAGATCCGCGAGCGCCATGGCGACATAGTCGTCGGCAATGTCCGCGCCACTCGCGCAGGCAACGATCTCCCCCAGGTCGCCCTTGACTATCGGATAGGAGAGCAGCCCAAGCGCGCGCGCAATGACTGTCGATTTTCCGACTCCAGACACTCCGTTGACACACACCGTCTGGAGCGGCTGCACCCGCAGGTGCTGGAACAGATCCCCGCTGTCAAAGTAGTCCTGCACCTCGCGGGCCAGGGCCCGCGTTACGTCCTCGTAGCCCGCAGGCGCAGGCGGCTGCTTGCCGCCCGCACAGTGCCTGGAGTACTCGAATCGGGTTTCCGGGCATACAACGCCGCCGGCTGCTGCGCACGCGTGCCCGTTCGACGGCCCGGACGCCGGCGCTGCATCCACGATCTCGAGGCCGATCCGCCTGCTGCCGATGCACACCGAGACCAGCTGGCCCCTCGACACGACCGCCCCGAGCAGCTGGCGCCGGACTGCAGCTTGCCAGCACTCGCGCACGTACAGCGCGGCCGGCACAGACGACCCGCCCTGGCCGGCGCACGCACCAGTCACTATCCCCGCAAGATCGTCCGTGGCGCCGCCCGGTGCGCGCCCAAGGGCGACACTTGCAAGTTCGGCCGCCATGGGCCGCTCCAGGAGCAAAGTACAGAGGCGCAGAGGTGAGATATGAGGCTCGCCGAGCGCCGCAGCACCTGGCCCATGGCTCACGCGCTGCCGCGGGACATCTCGATCTATGGGCAGACGATGACGGCCACGGCGATGACGATGACGATGGTCTGGGCCGCTGCAGGCTGCTTTTTCTCCTGGGGTCTCCACCGCGCATTACTCCTAGCCTCGTCTTGTGTTGCCCCGGGACGTGCGCCGGCCCGTCGTCAATCAGCTTGTACCAAATGGCGCCGCGCGTCGAGGTCCACTACTGCATTCAGTGCCGGTGGCTGCTGCGCGCCGGCTGGGCAGCCCAGGAGCTGCTCACCACTTTCGGCGACGTCCTGGGCGAGGTTGCGCTGGTGCCTAAAAGGGGAGGCGTATTTGCCGTCTACGTTGACGGGGAGCTCGTGTTCGACCGCAAGACGGAGGACCGGTTCCCTGAGATGAAGGAGCTGAAGCAGCTGGTCCGAAACAAAGTCGCGCCGGACATGGCCCTGGGACACAGCGACTCGGCCGTCAAGAGCAGGGGTGCTGGTGCTGGCGATGCGCCGCCAGACGCGGCGTGCCCTGGCTGCTAGCAGCTAGCCACAGTTCATATACTGATGTATTCATTGGGGGGGGGAGGGATGCACCCGCCCACATGTGGAATAGTACAAGAAGTGTTGTATTTAGCGATGGCGGATGGTACCGCGAGCACTCCTAGTATCGGCACCAGTGCACGTGGATCTAGTGACGCGGGGCGTAGCCCCTGGCCTGGTGGTGGTGCTCGGGGCCAGGCGCCTGGTCGCCTCTCGCAAGCAGACCGCCAAAGACGGGGTCGCCCAGGTGGTCACCAGCCTCGCCAGCAAAGCCGGTGTGATATGCATTGCCGCCGCCATTGCCGGGCGCAGCGTGGTGTCCGTTGGCCCACGGCCGTACTGGCCCTGCGTCGTCCATCTGCACGAGCGGAAACTGCGAGTGCTGGACAGCAGGCGCGCCGCCGACATGGGGGGCCCGCATCTTTGGCTCGTCCACGACCTCCAGCAGCGAGCCCTGCGCAAAGACATTGCCGTTTTGCGCCATGACCTTTTGCATCGCCCGTGACGCCGCCAGCGCCTTGCTCTCACGCGGCTGCGACAGCAGCGAGCCCTTGGCAAACATCTCGGCCTCGGGCTGCTGGCGCATGTTGGTGTCGACTGTCGGCTTCTTCGCCTGCGATAGAAGCGATCCGGGCTGGAAGAGGTTGTCGACCACCTGCTCCTCCACCGCAGGCTGGCCGCCCCTGTCCACGTCGCCGAGCATGCCAAAGTCGCTGACATCGACGCCGTTCCGCGCGACTACTCTGAGGAGCGCCTTTGGGTCGTATTTGGTGCTGGCCGCGGTGCGGCTAAGCAGCGAGATGATCTCGGCGGCGGTGCCCGAGTCTGGCTTGGCCGCATCACCAGCGCTGCTGCTGCTGTCATCGTTGTTGTTGTCGCCGCCGGGGCTGTCGGGTGCCAGCTCGACCAGCGGCTTGAACGGCGCCTTCTGCTCGCTGGGCTTGACCTTGGTGCTCTCGACCACCCGGCGCTCGAGCATCTGGCTAAACTTGATTTGGTTCTTGGAGAACCTCAGGATCTGCAGCCACTGGCGAAGGCTGTCAAGGGTCTGGACGGCGAACCACTTGACGTAGTCCTCGTCTGGCCTCTCAAACATCTGCATGGCCATTTCGGACTTGAGGCCAAAGACGAAGCGCGTCGGCGCGCCGCGCAGGGGCTCGAATGGCGTGTAGATATCGTTGTTTGCCAGCGTCAGGTCGTGGGCCTCCCGCTTGGCTCGATTGCGTCCGTCCTTGGCCAGCAGCATGGCGTGGCCGTGCAGGCAAAACACGCCCTTCTGCCACCGGTTCTTCTTGACGCGGTAGTACAGCATGCCCTGGATCGCATGCTCGCCCGCGTGCACGCCGCCCAGGAGTGTCAGCGTCGCCAGCTGCGAGTAGCCCTTGACAATAAGGTAGTTGTTGCTGCGTGGCTCCCAGCTCTCGACCACGCTCATCAGATTCTCAAACTGGTTCAGTGGCCGCTCGATGCCAAAGTGGTCGATGAGCTCAAACAGCGCCCAGTTGCTCTTCTCCGGATCGATGACGCCACTCTTCATCATGTCGTTGAGGATCATCTCGCACGTGGTGAACTCTGTTAGCGAGAACGTGTAGTAGCGCCGCGCGTCCTGCACGTAGATTCGGATGGAGACCTTGCGCACGGCAAGCACGTCGAGCTTCTCCAGCGCCTTTTGGATCTTTTGCGTGCGCGTAAGCTCCGCCGGCTGGGCCGGCGCTTCGGGCTGCCAGTCCAGGCGCAGCTCCAGCTGCGGCGGCAGGAGCGAGGCAGCGGCCGGAGCGGTCGGTAGACCTGCATCGACGCCGCCGCCGCCGAAATTCTTGACTGCAAGCAAGTCGAGTGGCCGAGTGTCGTCGTCGCCGTAGTTATTGCCGCCGCCGTTGTTGTTGCTGCTGCTGTCCTCGTCGGCGACCGAGAGAGAATTGCGAAACATGTCGCCCAGGCCCAGCTCGGCACCGAAAGCGCTAGGAGCGCCAGTCTCGACATTGCTAACCTCCAGCGGCTTGAACTCGAGAAGCGGCAGGGCAGCGAACTCGGCGCCTTGGCCTTCGCCCCCGTAGAGCAAGTCGCTGTGGTCGGCAGGCTCGATGAGGCCGCTGCTAATAGCCAAGCTGCGGCGCAGGAGAGTGAGCGAAAACCGCCGGCGCGCCGCCAGGCTGCCGTTCATTATGCCATCCAGGTCGCTGAGCAGCTGGTCCACATCGCCATAGTCGTCAGGAACCACCTTGTCAATTGCCGCCTTTGACCCCGAGTGTTCAGTCGAGGCGGTGAGCAGATCAACAGGCCCGGCGCGCAGCACGTCCATCAGCGTCCCGCCGCTCGAGGACACCGTGGCAAACGAGGCAACCGACTGCGCGCCGTCCTGCTCGCCGAGCTGCTCGCCAGCTGCCCCCCAAGCCTTGTTGTGCTGATGGTGGCCATCGCCGCTGGCGAGGTCGTCCTCCTGCCGCAGCCCCTGGGCCTCCTCGACGGCCTCCAACATATCGGCGAGGGCCACGTACTGCACGGCGGCGCGCTGCTTCATGCTGCGCTGCCTGGGCACCAGCGCTGGAAGTGCAGTGCCGGTGGGGAGGTACCCGGGCGCCTTTCTTGGCCTCGTTTCGGCAGGCGGTGTCTGCTTGTCGGGGGCGTCGCTAGGGCAGGCAGGGGCATCTGGTACGTTGCTGGGGCGGCCAGCGGCGTCGGAGCCATTGTCCCCGTCCGTGCCCGGCCCAGATACGCCGCTTGCGGTTAGTATGTCCCGCTGGGCCGGCGGCAAGGGCGACGCCGAGCGGCCATTCGATCGCTCGCCGGCAGCGCCGTTGACGCTACCATTGCCGCCGCTATCGCATCCATTGTCATAGTCGCTGCCGCCGCCGTCGCCGCTACCATCGGCATCCCCAGAGCGGGTGCCGATGGCGGCGTCGGCAGGCCTCCTTGATGCCATGGCAGCCCGCAGGGACCGCTCTAGCAGCCGGGCCGATGCAGGCAGCGCGCCGTTTGTTTTCGCGTTGGGGGCTCTGGCGCTGTCAGCAGCATTGTGCATCGCCACCTTCGCCGCAGTAGTGCCGGCGATTGCAATAGCCGCTGCAAAGGACCTCTGCGACGCAGAGCTGGGCGCTCTCGACGTGGACCCGCTGCGGCTGCTAGGCGCCCGACGCGCGCCTGCCACCAGGTCGGCCTTGAGCCGGTCGAGCGGGGCGTCCTCGTCGTCGCCCGCCGGGCCAGCCAGCCGCGACAGGTGGCTGGTGGCACTGGCCGGACTTGGGCAGTTCGAGCGGACATGCAGGCTGCGCGACTTTGCCGAGCCCCGCGAGACAAGCGCAGGTGCAGCACACTCAGTGCCACCTGCAGCCGATCGAGGGGCGGCGGCGGCGGGCGGCGCTACGGTCTTGGAACGGCGGAGCACGGCCATGATCCTGGCGCTGTGTGTCGAGGTGCTCGATATCACTGACAGCGGGACGTTGTCGTCATCGTCGCTGTTGCCGCCCTCGGACGAGGCCCCCTCGGGCCCGTCTGCGTGTGCAGCCGCGACACGCTCCTCGCCCCCCACGTCGCACTCGTCGTCCTCCCCGGCATCTGCGGGGCAGACGGCGGCGGGCGGTGCGGGGGAGCGGCCGGGGCCCACTTCGCGCCTCGCGACAGAGGCGCTGCGCGAGGCGGATGCAGGCGTGTCGCTGTTGGCAGCGGCCAGTGGGACCTCCTCGTCAGAGTTGATGTCGTATGCAGATTCGTCGGACGACGCGGAATCCCCGTCGTCTGATGCTGATGTTGATGTGTCGCTGTCCTCTGTTTCGGGCGTGTGCGGAGAGGCAGCGGCCGGTCTTGGGCGCATGTGGCCCTGTATCCACGGGCGACTGCCGAGGCGGTGGGGTGTGCGGGCGCGCGGCGGCTGGGGAAACGCATCGTGGATATATGAAGTCTCCGTTGCATGCGGAGAGGCAGCGGCGGCGGAGGCGGCGTAGTGCTGGGACAGACTCTGGTTATGCGGGGTGTTTTGGAATCCCAGCGCAAGCTGCTGGGGCGGCACTGCGATCTGACCGGTGAAGCCGTCATGCACCCAGTCTTGGTGGGGACCTGCATGGCCCTGCTGCATTTGGTGATACTGCTGTAGGAATTGCTGCTGGAACTGCTGCTGCTGCTGCTCCAGCTCCAGCTCCAGCTCCATCTCCAGCGCCATCTGGTTGTGATGGTAGAGCTGTGGGTCCTGGTGGTAGAGCTGTGGGTCCTGATGGTAGGGCTGTGGGTCCTGATGGTAGAGCTGCGGGCCCTGATGGTGCTGCGGGCCCTGATGGTGTTGCGGGCCCTGTGGCTGTTGATGGCAGTACTGCTGGTAGAGGTGGCTGGGTGGCCCCGGCGGGAGTGGCGGAGGGGCCATGGCGCCCAGTGGCGGAGGGGCCATGGCGCCCAGTGGCACACAGTCGTCGTCGTCGCTGTCGGAGCAGGCATGCTGCTGGGGCGGGCCGCGGGGCCGCCTGCCGGGCAGCGCCGGGTGGTGCGGGTGCTACAGCGTGCAGTCAGGGAGGGAGGCGTGGCCGTTAGCAGGCGGGTCCTGGGCGCGGCGGCGTCGGCCAGATCGGGCGCAGTCGCAGGCGCCGACGCGACGGGGCGGGTGGCACGCACCATTATGCCGTGGACGGGCGCGCGCGCCAACGAGGGAGGGAGAGGGTGAAAAATAGTGCGACGAGCGGAGGCAAGGAGCAGGGAGGGGTCGGTCGGTCAGTCAGTCAGCCAGTGAGGCAAGGCAAGGCGAGGCAAGGCGAGGCGAGGCAAGGCGAAGCAGGGCGGGGCGGGGCGGGGCATCCGGAGGAAAGGGGCCGTCCAGCCGAAACCAGCTTGAAGCGGAAGCGCCATGTGCGCCTGCAGCGGTCCGGCGTGCCACGCGAGCCAGCACGCGAGCCACCAGTCCACCACGCGTGGCCCACCGGTCCGTTGCTCGAGCCACGGTCTGCCTCGCGCGCGCCTCCCCTCCGCTGCGGCTGGCTTCGCTCGGCTCGCATGCGCGGGGCCGCGAGCGTTTTGCCGGCATGCGCGTGCTCCGCCCCTCCTTTCTCCCTTTTCGAGCGCCTGCACGCCTTTCGATTTTCGCCTTTCTGCAGCTGCGCGGGCTGGCTGTCGCTTTGCATCTGCCGCTGCCGCCGCAATGAACTTCCAGGGGCTCGAGTTTGACGGCGTGCCCGCCGATGGCGACATTGCCTCGGACAACGAGTCAATGTCCTCGCTGGTGGACGAGGACGTCGAGGACGGCTACGTCTACGCCCTGTTTCACTTCCCGCAGATGGTCGACGGCCAGATAACCGTCGAGGAGGGCGAGAAGCTGACGCTGCTCGACGATTCGAATTCGTACTGGTGGCTGGTCCAGAGCCTGCGCGACAACAGGATGGGCTACATCCCCGCCGACAACATCGAGACCTCCGAAGGCAAGAAGGCACGCGTCTACCGCCGCCGGAACCTCAAGCTCTGCCAGCCCGACCCCGAAATGGTGAGAAACGCCGACTCGGCGTCCAAGCCAAAGTCCCACGGCCGCCGCGTGAACTTCAGCGACAAACTTGTGACCCAGGTCTTCATCAGCAGCCCGGTCACCGACGACGAGGACTACGACGAGGAGTACGACTACGACTACGGGGACGAGGACACTGCCGCCGCCGCAGTGGTTCCGGAGGCCAGCGAGGACCGCGCCGTCGCGGGCGGGGACGCTGCCGCCCCTGACGACGACGACGACGACGGCGACAGCGATGACGACAACAATAACGACAACGACAGCGACGGATGCAGCTATTACTACAGCTCGGCCGCCGGCGACGCCGGGGGCTACGACGACCGCGCTGGGTCGGCCGCCTCCGACGGCGCGGGCCCAGCGCACGCGGGCAACGCCCGGCGCGTTAGCATTGCCCCAACTACCATGAGCCAGACGGCTGGCGAGGTGCACAGCGGCTCAGACAGCGAGACCGATTCGGCACCCGTGCGCAGCCGCCGGCGCACCGGCTCCGCCATTGCCGGCCCGTACGCCGAGCACCGCGAGAGCACCGTCCTTATACGGCCTGGCGAGGAGACGCCCACCTACTACCTTTCCAACGACGAGTCCGACGACGGCGATTCGCTGACTGGCGTGCTGGGCAGGCTGAGCGCCAGCCGCGAGTCGCAGGAGAGCGGCAGATTCACTATCGAGATTCTGCGTGTTGGCGCATACGGCTCCGATAGCGCCAGCGTCTCCGTATTCGAGGACGAGCTGTTTAGCGAGGTTTTGCGCCGTGCAGTGGCTGCCTTTGGCATGCCACCGCGGGCGGAGCCGGCACTGGCGCTCTACGCAAAGCTCGCCGGCCGCGACCTTGCCGTGCTGCCCGGAGACACACAGACCGCGGCGCTAGTGGACAGCCTCCGCGCCAGGGCTGGCGCCGAGGTCTTTCCCAGCTCCGGGAGTATCAGCCCCAGTCTATGTACGCTGGTCTTGGCCGACAAGGCCATCCCGCCGTCGCAGCTCGCGCTGCACATCAACTCTGCCGACGAGGGCCCGTATGTAGCCGCGGACACCGGCTCGCGCAATATCCTGCGCACCTCGGTTGCCGCATCGATATCCGAGGGTATCACCTCGCTGGCCGCCAGCGCCTCTGTCCACGCGATGGATGCGGCCACGGACGACGAGCACAGCGATAGCGGCGACGCCACTGGCGACGACGGCGACGACTACAGCTACAGTCAGCACGCCGGCTCGGCCGCCGATAGCGACCTTGTGCCGGCCGACCAGAGGCCATCGCCGCTGCTGACCGCGCTCAGCCGCAGCGCGCCGCTCGACAGCTGGTCGGGCGGCCAAGAGCCCCAGGTCGCTGCGAACCACAGCCGCCGAGAGCCCCACACGGCCTCGCTGCTGACCAGCGACGACGACGACGATGGCGATGGCGACGAGAGAGAGACGCTGCCAGACTCCCGCAAGGTCGTCCAGGGCCTGCTGCGCAGCATCCCGCCGCCAAAGTCCCAGCCCCCGCAGAGCGCAATCGACCGCGCCAAACGCAACACGGTCCAGCTCTCTGTGCACGGGTCGGCGGTCGACGTCAGCACTCGGTCACCGCAGGGCTCGCCACCAGCGCGCAGCGGCCTCTCGCGCTCGGCAAGCGCCCACGGCCAGATCCGGCCAGCCGACTCTGGCAGCCACAGCATGGGCGGCGACAAACCGCGCGCAGCGGGGCCTGTTGTGCAACCTAGCGCGGTGCCCTCCGAGCCCGCTGTCGGGTTCCTCGGGCCGAACCAGCTGCTGGGCCACAGCGCGTCGACGCTGCGGCCGTCGTCGGACACGTTCTTCCAAGAAGGCAGCGGGTCCGATAGCGCCGAGGACCCCCAGGAGAACACCGCTGTTGGCGGCAACTACGTCGAGGAGCCGGCGTCGCCGACAGGGTCGTCCGACACCGCCTCCACCCACCATGAAGGCTCCGAGGACGCCGCGGTGCCTGCGGCCGGCGCGCTCACCGCGCTCTCGCACTCGGCGGCACACCGCCTGCTCAAGGACGGCACCGGGCCGATGCTCGTGCGCGAGCTGGATGGCAGCAGCGGCCTGCCGTCGCAGCCGTCGCCCCTCTCGGACGAGCTGCCGCTGGACGACTGGCTTGTTCTGCTCCATGGCTGGAGCGCCATGCACGACGCCAGCGCCGATGCAAGCTCGTTCTACGAGTCGTTCCTGAAGGACATGCAGTCAACCCTGGCCACGGGCGGGCCGCGCCAGACGGACGCCTACGCCCTCTTACAGCGGCAGATGGACGAGCTCGCGTCGGCTGATAGCGAGACCCAGTCGGCGATCGACGACATCCTGGGCGTATCGCAGGGCGTCGGCCGCCGCCTGGACACGCTCGAGCGCGAGCTCGACGACATTGCCCGTCTCCTCGTCCAGGCAAACTAGCGGCGGGCCATCCGCCATGTGTTCTGCCACCCGCCATGTGTTCTGCCACCCGCCA
>JANBOI010000166.1:0-14910 GCA_027595825.1 Coemansia biformis
CCGCTGCCTCTTCTCGGTCGAGGCTCCAAACAGCGAGCTGCTCGATGGCGCTGCCTGCTGGGACGAGCTGCCGAAAAGCCCGCCGGCTGCTCCCGTCGACCCGCCACTGCCAGCTGCGCCGCCGGAGAACGAGAAGGGCTTTCCGAACGTGGACATTCTAGAGCGAAATGCAATCAGAAGGCTATGAGCGCGAGACACAACTGAGCAGAGAGTGCAAAGGCGGACGCGCTTTGTTGCTCGAGGGCCAGCCAGCCAGCCAGCCAGCCAGCCAGCCAGCCAGTCATCCCATCCCATCCAGCCTGCCCGCCGCTCGGCTCGGCTCGCGCCGGTTCGGCGTGCTGTTTCGGGCGGCCCAGCGGGCAGCCCCAAGAGCCGCCACGTATGAGCCAGCAGGCGTCTAGCCTGCGTACGCGTGTGCGCGTCTTGACCGCCTTGCTGTGCTTTGCTTTAATTACATGTAGTGGCACTCAGGCTCCAGCTGTGCCATTGAAAGACAGTCGCCTGAACAGGCAGGTGAGCATATTCTTGGGGTCGCGCCCCGCATCTCTGTCCGCCAAGCCCCTCTGGGCAAGCCATATGCTCACACGACACCCCTCTGCTCTACATCCTCCGCCGCATCTGGGTGCTGCGTGATAGGCATTGCACACAGTCACAGAACGCATTGCGGCGACGGCAGCATACAGGAATGGCACAGCCGCCGTATACAACTTCGAGGACGTCGCCGGCGCGTCGCGGCACGCCGTCCACAAATGAGCCGATTCCGTACTTTAGCAGTCCAGACACTGGGGGAGCGGCGGGCGCTGACTTTTTCTCCACCATTGCTCAGTCCGCGTCTGCTGCGGCGGGCGGCGCCACATACCGGGCAGCGCCGCTGGGCGCACCGACGCGGCTGCAATCCGCTCCATCGCAGCCAGCGTTTCCGTACAGCGAATACAGGCAGACGCCAAGCGTCCCGAGTGTGCCATTCGAGGTCCCGCCCCGCTGTGCGACTGGCCCAGCTGTCGAGTATCCATACCAGGGCCCCGGAGGACAACAATACCTGTCAAATGTTGCGGCCCCATTTGTCGATCCATACAGGAGTGCCTCGGTGGTGTATGGAGGGACACAGTACGCTCATCAGCCCATCTCTGCCGCCAATGCGTCAGCATCCTGGGCTCCGGGTGGATCCGCTTTCTTTGACCAGCTCTCCGGCAGCGCTTGTCCCGAGAACGATGCCGCCACGTCTTGGCAGCAGGGCGCCCATGTACACGGATATGACCACTCCCACATTGGCCAGACAGCCAATAGCCAGCACAGCGCGGGTACTGGCGATGGAGTAGCTATATACGAGAGTCCACAGGTGGTTGATCCCGGCTACAGCACCGAGGCGGCGACGGCGGCAGCGGCGGTCGACGGCGTGGTGTTTGACCAGGCCACCGGACAGTACTATGATACTAGCTCGGGACAGTATTACGACAACGCTTCGGGAATGTGGTACTATCCACAACAACAGCAACAGCCGGAACTGGAGTTGGAGCAGCCTCAGTACCAGCAGCACCAGCAGCTGGATCAACAAAACGCCCACACTGGCGATCTGAATACATCGGACAGTCATTCAGTCAGCGATGCCCACGGAATGGCTTTGTATGGCCTGGCAAATGAAACTGATGGTGCTGCCTTTTTTGAGAGTATCGGCAGCACGATGCTCCCGACAGGATCCCCAGTAGTGGGAGTTGGACCTCAGATGGACGCCGTGGCGATGGCCGACAGCGCGCCAGCTGCAGGAGATCAGAGCGCGCTCGCAGCAGGCGCGCCTCCAACGGAGGACGCCTCTCTCGGCGGAGTGCAAAGGGGCACATACTGCCATACAGCGAGCACTGTGGCAGCGGCGGTCACCAGTCATCCCACTCCAATCCCGCTGCACGAGTCCCTCAGCAACGCCGCAGCTGAGGCGATGTTTGCGGACGCAAGCTTGATGGTTGCATATGGACCGACCAGCGAGCCTCCGCCGTCTTGCACCGCATCTACGGGTAAAGGGCCTGCATGTGCCACCGACACGGGTGCGCACGCGGCGACTGGGTCAGTTGACAGCGAGCAGACCGCCTTGAAGGGCCAATTCAGCCCCGCGTTTGACGACAACAGCAGTGCAGCCCACGGCCCTTTGCCACCCGTCGATGGGGCGAATGCATCATGGGCTGCCTCTGGGCCGGGATTTGCTGCTGTTAGCCAGGACATGCCAGGCATCTACGACCCACTCCAGCCCGAACCCAAGCTAGCCGCCCTGGGGGATGCGGGCCGCCCAGCCGATGGCTCCATTTTGACGTCTCTTCCGGTGGACACATACCACGCCAACGCCAGCGTCGGATCGCACCTAGCGGAGCACCAGGGGACTGGCGGCGCGAACAGCACAGCGGATCGAGCCATGTATGCAGCGCCCCACTCAGACTTCGAAGCCGCTGGTCCATTGGTAGAGGGTACCATCCCATCCGAGGCAGCGCCCGTCAGCCTGGACGCTACGTCGGACACCGCCACCGACAGCAATGCTATGGCTGCAGCCACGTCCTACACTGGCCCTCTCCTCGACGCGCCGGTAACACATGGTGGCGACGACTACGCGCCAGCAGCATACGCGGACAGCCAACTGTACTACAGCCAGGGGTATGGTGCGGACCAGGGCTCGGTGGCGCCGCAAGCAGCAGCAGGAGCGACGCTGGAATACGGGACTCTTGATGACCAGCCCATGGCCACCGCGCCAGGAAGCAGCGAGGCATTCGCAGGCGAGCAGCCCCATTACGGAGACTGGTATGCGCAGGGCGGCCCCGTGGCAGCCGTCAATGCCTCTGGCAGCTACGATGCGGAACAGCAGTATGCGTATTCCCAAGGCCATCCGGACAGTGCATATACCGCCCACACGGACGTCTACGGCGAAGGCTATACGGGGCCGCCATACACGGGTGCGCCTGCCTTCGAGGCACCAGTAGCTGTCCCGGCCAGCGACCAGGCATTCGCTAGCGGGATGGCGCAGGGATCGCACGGGACGATGGGCGGGCCGATGGACATTGCGCCTCTCCAGCCAACTGCGCTGTTCAACCACCACGGCCCCGGACAAGAGCCTGGCGCCATGGTGAACGGCGCCACCACAAACGGCGTGCTGCACGAAGAGGGCGTGTTCGACCCCCTTGGCCGCCTGACAGCGCGCTATCCAGTTGCAGCGCTGGGGTTCGGCGGCAAGCTGTTCACAATGTTTCCCCAGCAGGTGCAGCGCTTCAACAACTACAGCGGCGACGGGGCTCTCAAAATTGCCCCTGGGATGCTTCGTGTGCACCAGCTATCGGACTGCATTGTGCAAGGGCACGGCGCGTCGCTGCTGGCGCCGATGCCCCTGCTGACTGGAGACACTTCGCGCGCTGCCCTTGAGAAGCGGCGCGACACCGCCATGGCCTACACCAAGGTGCTGTTGGACACGCCGCAGTTTGCGAGCTCGCTGGCCCCAGCGGAACGAGCCCTTTACGACGTTGTCGTTGCCGTCTTGCGTGCCGCGGATGAGCCAGACCTTCAGAGCCGCAGTTTGGACGACGCGATAGCCGCGATCCGGCCGCTGTTTTTGCCGCGCCAGCCCGCACACCTAGACGAAGTGGCGCCGGGAGATCGGGTGCCCATATCGCATGGATCACCAGGGGATATACGGGACGTGGAGGACATGCTGCTCGCGGGGAAGCGCAGCGAGGCCATTGACCTTGCCTGCCAGCGGGGCATGTGGGCGCACGCGCTGGTGGTTGCGAGCTGCACGGGCAAAAAGGACTGGCAGGCCGTCGTGTCGGCATACACGGGCAGCGTGCTGAGGGGCGAGCATGCGGCCCTGGGCGTGCAATACCGCCTATTTGCGGGCCTGGGCGGGCTTGCGTTTGACGAGCAGCGACGCGTGCATGGCCGACAGCTGTCGTCTGCCGGTGAAAAGTTTGTCACGGCTGCAGATATTGGCGGCCCGGACGCACAAGGCGCGCCACTACCGCTGGCCTCGGGCGCAGCCACTGAAGCGGCTGGGCAGGCTGGCGGTACCAGTGCCCGCGCCGCTGACGACTGGGCCCGCGCACTCGCGCTAGCGCTGGCCAACCGCACGCCGAGCGACCAGTCGGCAATACTCGCGTTGGGCGACCGGCTAAAAGAGAGCGGCCAGGTTGTCGAGGCGCACATCTGCTATGCGCTGACATTGCTAAGCAGAGACGTCTTTGTCCCGGAGCCTGATGCGACGGGCCCGCGCGCTGTTCTCCTTGGCGCGGGGGAGGCGGAGCGCGGCGGTCGTGGCGGCGCCCCGTTCGAGATGGTCCGGTCCTGCATTTCACGGTACTACCGCAGCCACTCGGCAGTCTTTCTGACGGAGCTGTACGAGCTGGCATTTGTACTCCGAACCGTGGCCTCGAGCGATGCCCCGGCCCCGGGCACTTTGGCGGGCGCTGCGCCAGGCGGGAGCAAGCCGGCCGCCAACAGAATTCTATGTCTCCCGCACCTACAAGCGTACAAGCTGCACCACGCGTGGTGGCTTACCGACTGCGGACAGGCGGCACTGGCCTCCCACTATTGCGACGCCGTGCTGGATATATTTGCAACGCTCCCGCAGGGAACGGCGGTTCCGTTCGTCAGCGCAGCCTTGGTGCAGGAGCTGCGCAACCTGCGTGAGCGCCTGTCGGGCGCGGGCATGACTTCGGCGAGAGCTGCTGAAGCAATCAGCAGCGGTGCAGTGGCAACAGCGGCATTTGCTGGTGCCAGCCCAAAGTCGTGGCTTGCTCGCGCTGTGCCGCGCCCGTCATTCGCCTCCTTGATGACAGCCTTCGATTCGTCAATCGACAAGTTCATCACTGGTGCTGACGGGAGTCGTATCTCGCTAGAGACGAGCACCACGGCAGGAAAGTTCGAGATTGGCCCCGATCGCAGCAACGCACAGCCAGCAAGCGGTGCTGGCCAGCCATCAGGACCGCCGCGGCCGTTGGGCGCCATTACTGGGCATGGAGCGCTGTTCAACAGCACCCCGCAGGCGCTACAGCCTTCGGGTAGCAACATCACGGAAGCCTCGGCCTTGACTGATGCACATGTCTCATCCTACGCCACGTCTTTTGCCCCGTCCTACGCCCCGTCCTACGCCCCGTCCTACGCTCCGTCCTACGCTCCGTCCTATGCATCGCCTCGGCAGAGCCTCGATGCTCGCCCCAGCACAACGGATCCATACAGGGGCGTCAGCGAGCCCCCAAGGATGTTCACTCCAACAACATTTACTTCTCAGGCAGATGCTGTGCACGGTGGCGCCGCCCAGCTCCAGTGGGGCGATCCAGGAAGCGCTGCAGTCTACGATGCGACGGCCCAGGGCGGCTTTATCGTCCCCGGGATGGCATACGCCCCTAGCTCGTCGGGCACGGTGCCTGGCTTCAGTGAAACTGCGCCGCCGCAGCCACCGCTTGGTCAAGTCGCGCCACAACAGCCCGTGGCGCTGGGGCACGGCACAGGTCACGACGAAGACGAAGACATGTTTGGCTTCAGGAAAAGCCAGCCCGCCCAGGCCTCGGCTCGCCCGAGCGTCGACGCACCCCGCAGCAAGGCGCCATCTGCCCGAGTGTCGACCGACGCCAAGGACAGCGGCGGGGCAAGGGCCGACTCACGGGCGGACAACAAGGAGTCCAGCGGCGTGTTTGGCATGCTGAAGAGCATGTGGGGCGGACGCAAGAACCAGGCGAACCTGGGCGAGGAGACCCAATTCGTATACGACCCCGTCCAGCAGCGGTGGGTGGACAAGAACGCACCTGCAGACCAGCGAGGCAGCGCACCGCCGCCGCCGCCGCCGCCATCGATGATGAGGTTCCAGCCGCCGGCATCCACGGGCTCGGCGCCGGCTGACACCGGTCCCGCCAGCCCGTCGCCGGCTGACACCGGTCCCGCCAGCCCGTCGCCGGCCCCGCGGGCATACCAGCACGGCGCGCGGGCCATGTCCGCTGCGCCCCCGCCGGCGAGCGCCGACCCAAGCCGCGCGGGGACGCCAATGTCCACGCCCGATACGGCATTCCTGGCAGGGCCGCCGCCGGTGCACGCGCCGGCGCCCGCTGGAAAGCGCCGGAACGCCCGGAGCCGATACGTGGATCTCTTGAACCAGTGACGCGTCTGCGACCAGCCGGATGCGGGCAGGCCCATATGGCGCTTTGGTAGTTTGGCGAGCAGGGAAAAATGACATAAAAACAAGCGTGCTAGTCCTGGTCGCCGAGGATGCGCAGCACAGCCAGGAAGAGGTTGACAATGTCGAGGTAGAGAGAGATGCTGGCGACGATGTACTCGTCGGGCGAGAGGCGGTTCATGATCATGTGCGTGTCGAACAGAATGTAGCCGCAGAACACGAGGGCGGTGACGACGGCCACGGCGAGGTCAAAGGCCCTGTTGAAGGGCAGGAAGATCTGGACAAAGCCCACCAGGATGATGGCCCACAGCGCGAAGAAGAGGATGGGGCCCAGGCGCGAAAAGTCATAGCGCGACTGCATGGTGAACAGCGTCATCACGACAAACAGCCCGAGGGTGATGGCCAGCGCCTGCAGCACCACCGGGGTCGAGTAGAATGCGGTCACGGCGCCAAGCGTGTACGCCTCGCAGAGCGTGAACGCGGACAGGAAGCCAATGTTTGCGGGGTGCGAGTGGCGCTTCCACCACAGGCCCAGCATCGACGCGACGGTGCCAAACATGGCCGCGTAGACCGTCCAGACGTGCTGGAGCAGGAAGCCGCTTGTTGCGTCAACGTGGCGCATGTACCCGCCGACGGCGGTGGTGGCCAGCAGCTGCACGGCCAGTATCGTGTACACCTTGCGCACAAAGGCGTGGCGGATGCTCAGCTCCGACTGCCCCACCGTGACGCCGTACTTGAAATCGTCCGGGATGTCGTCATTGCCGCTGCCCGCGGCGGCTGGTGTCGCCGCCGGCCGGGCCTCGCCGGTGGCGCCGTAGGGCGGCGGGAGCTGCGTGTACCGTGCGGTCGACATTTGGCCTCGATGGAGCTGAAGCGGGATTGCCCTGATTGCCCTGAAAGTGGTGGTAAGCTGGGCCGGCAAAGACAAGGGTGCTCCGCCCCCGGGCTGGCTGGCTGCGGCGCCCTGGTGGCGCTCTTGGCGCCGTGATGCAGGGCACGTGACAGCGAGGCGCCCAATCCGCTGGCGGCGGGCGCTGGGCCACGTTCCACGGGGCGCAGGTGATTGATTGATTTCGCGGCGCGGGGTGGCGGATTGGCCGTGACTCACATGCCCCGCCGGGCCTGGGCGGCGGGCGCCACCGGGCAGCATAAATAGCGGGGCGGCTGCCCGCCCCAGCAGGACGCCCGGCCCTGCGCATCCCCGTCACCCGCATCTCGCATAGGCACCGCGTAGCCCGCACACGACCGCCAGACGCACACGCGCAGCAGCGCAGCACCAGCACCAGCAGCATCACTACCACCACAGCCATGGCCAGTCGGATCGCGGATGCGTTCGCCAAGGCCGCGCGCGAAGGTAGGCGGAGCACGGCCGCTGGCTGCGACTCTCGGCGCCGGGTGCCACCCCACGCCGCCGGCCCCCGCTAACGCCATGCTTGAGATCCGCGCCGCGCCCCATGTGTAGAGCGCCCGGCCTTTGTGGCCTACGTCGTTGCCGGGTACCCGTCGGCCGAGGAGGCTGTCGACATCCTGCTGGAGCTCGAGAAGGGCGGCGTCGACGTGGTCGAGCTTGGCATCCCGTTCACCGATCCGCTGGCCGACGGCCCGACGATCCAGGCAGCGCACCTTGTGTCGCTGGAGAACGGCATGGACATTGACGCGGCCATGCAGGTGGTCGCCGAGGCCCGCGCGCGCGGGCTTGAGATCCCCGTTCTCTTCATGGGCTACTACAACCCCATCATGCAGTACGGCGAGAAGCAGCTGGTCGACCAGTGCGCCAAGGCGGGAATCGACGGGTACATCGTGGTCGATCTGCCGCCCGAGGAGGCAGTGTCGTTCCGCGGGCTGTGCGCCGCCGCCGGGCTCAGCTACATTCCGCTGATCACGCCGTCGACGTCGGAGGCGCGGGTGCGGCGCCTCGTGCAGATCGCCGACTCGTTCGTGTACGTCGTCTCGCGCTCGGGCGTGACGGGCGCGCGCGAGGCGATGGACGTGCACCTCCCCGAACTGCTGGGCCGGGTGCAGAAGTACACCGACCTCCCGCTGGCGGTGGGATTTGGTGTCAATACGCACGAGCAGTTCAAGGCCGTCGGCGCCATGACTGACGGTGTGGTCATCGGCAGCCAGTTTGTTACGGCGATGCGCACCGCCCCGCGCGGGGGAGCGGCGGCGGCGGCGCGCGCGTACGCCGAGGAGGTGTCTGGGCGGGCGGGCGGCGACATTGCGCGCGCGAAGCCGCTGGTCAAGTTTGGCACAGCTGGCGTGCCCGAGTGCCTTGCGCCGCAGTCGCTGCTCCCCGACCGATTCGGCGAGTTTGGCGGGCAGTACATCCCCGAGGCGCTGTACGACTGCGTGGCTGAGCTGGAGCGGGCGTACGTCGCGTGCAAGGACGACCCCGCGTTCTGGGACGAGTTCCGCAGCTTCTATCCGTACATGGGCCGCCCGAGCCCCCTCCACCTTGCCGATCGGCTGACGCAGCGGTGCGGCGGCGCACAGATCTTCCTCAAGCGCGAGGACCTGTGCCACACCGGATCGCACAAGCTCAACAACGCGATCGGCCAGGCGCTCGTGGCCAAGCGACTGGGGAAGACGCGCAGCATTGCCGAGACCGGCGCCGGCCAGCACGGCGTTGCCACCGCGACCATCTGCGCCAAGCTTGGTCTGCAGTGCATCATCTACATGGGCTCTGAGGACATGCGTCGGCAGGCGCTCAATGTCTTCCGCATCCGCATGCTCGGCGGCGAGGTCATCCCCGCCGTCACCGGCTCGTGCACTCTCAAGGACGCCGTGAACGAGGCCATGCGCGACTGGGTCACCAACGTCAGCACCACGCACTATCTGGTCGGCTCCGCCATCGGCTGCCACCCCTTCCCCACCATGGTCCGCGACTTCCAGTGCGTCATCGGCCGCGAGACGAAAGAGCAGATGCACGCGCTCACCGGCCGGCTGCCTGATGCGGTCGTCGCCTGCGTCGGCGGCGGCAGCAACTCCATTGGCATGTTCCACCCCTTCATCGAGGACCGCTCTGTCCGCCTCATTGGCGCCGAGGCAGCAGGTGATGGTGTGGACACGCCCAAGCACTCGGCCACCATTTCTGCTGGCACACTGGGCGTATTCCACGGCGCAAAGACATACCTATTGCAGGACAAGAAGGGCCAGATCATGGAGACGCACTCGGTCTCTGCCGGGCTTGACTACCCTGGTGTTGGCCCTGAGCATTCCTGGCTTCGGGCTACCAGCCGCGCTGAGTACCATGCTGTCACTGATGCCCAGGCACTTGAGGGCTTCCGCACACTGGCTCAGCTCGAGGGTATCATCCCTGCACTTGAGTCATCGCATGCTGTCTACCAGGCCATGCAGACTGCTGCCGCGATGAGCCCAGATCAGCAGATAGTCATCTGTGTCAGCGGCCGTGGTGACAAAGATGTCAATACTGTTGCCGAGGTCCTGCCCAAGCTTGGCCCCCAGATTGGCTGGGATCTCCGCTTTGAGGAAGACCCAACCAAGGCCCCACGCAAGAGCTACTTCTGAGCCACTTGTGCACCAGTGTGCCCATCCCTCATAGGCACTGCAGCTGCTAGATACCCCCTGTTGACTTTCTATGCTTGTCTACAAGAGCTACTATGACCATGGACAATGTGTGCATGTTACCATTATCCATGAAACCTGGCGTTTTTGTTGCGAGCCCCGGAGCGGGCGGCGCCTGCTGCGCTGCCCGCCCTATGCCCCCTCCTGCCCCCCAGCCAATCGCCGAGCACCCCCGCCTGCCCCCTATTCACGGGACGGCAGCGCGGACTTGGTGCGCGCGAGCCCGCCCTTGCATTATGCGCGGGGGCCACAGGGCGATCCTGAGCTGCAGGGCGGGCCGGCCGCTCAGCGTGTGGAGAGCCGCCAGGGCGCCAGCGTGCCCGCCCGTGGCCTAGAGCCGCAGCCGGAAGCAGCAACCGTTGGCGACATTGCGCGGTGCCAGTGCCAAACAATGGCCGACCATGATGCACCGCAAGCCATTCTGAACGCGCGCGATAATATGCTGGCACCCAGTGGCGGCGCATGGCCGCGCAGCGAGCATGCAATGGACACGGACAGGGCCGCCGCTGGCGCCCCTCGCCGTCCAGCATAAATAGCCCCGCTTCCCGGGCATTCCCAACTTTGGTCTTTCGTCCACAAATTCTTCCATCAATTGGAACCTTTCCCCCCTTACAGGCGGTCCTCCCTCTTGGCCGTCCTCCCCTTGCGCCTGACCCACAGGTCGTGCTGTCCGTGTCCGTCGCGCTCCTCCGACAGTCCGCCCCCTAGGCCGTCCTCCCGCCGCCGCGCCCAGCCCCGCACGCGGCCGAATTGCATCATTTTTGCGCATCTACCCACCCCCTTTCCCCTCTGCGCCTGCCTCCCTGCGATGCCGCCAGCCTCCAACATGTCGCTCGACAGCAGCACCACCGCCTCCCAGCCCTGGAAGGAGGAAGTCGCCGAACTCCGCCAGACCATCGGCCAGCTCACTGCGAAGATGGAGGAACTCCGCCTCAACCGTGCCGCCGCTGCGGCTCCTGCCCCTGTGACTCCCACCGCCGCAGCACCCGCCCCTGGCCAGGGGGACCCGCCTGCCGCACATGCCACTGGAGAACGCGCCGCCCCCCGCCTCCGCACAGCCGCAGACGCTGTCGCCCTCATCGCATCACTGGAGGCACTGGAAACCCGCGGTCCCTGCTTTGAGGGCACTGAGCTCCTCAACCCAGCAGCAACCTGGTGCGCCGATGCCGCCTGCGCGATAAACGACTTTGCCCCAGGCATCGAGCCCCGCCTGGTTGCCGTGTCGCTGGCCAAACTGCTCACTGGCAGGGCCAAGTCCCTGGTTGCAGGACTGTCGCTCAATTCCCCGGAGGAGCTCTTCAAGGCAGTCAAAGACCGGTTCCCAGCAGCCAACCACCAGCTCCGTGTGCTGCAGGCCGTCGACTCAGGTACACTGTTTGATGGCATTGAGATGGCCCTCAGACCCGCACACATCCGCAGGGTATATGACACTATCTCAGGCCCGGCGGACCTGTTGGCAGTGACGTTTGCCCAGGCGCTGTTTGACATCAACCCCAGCATTTTCGCGATGATGGAGGTTGACCCAGTGCACGTCACTGCTGCCACTTTTGGAGACATCTGTGATGGGTTCACAAGCCGCTTCCACATCATCAGCCAGCAGGCCAACCCAATGATGCACCAGCCAGCCCCTCAGCAGCAGACCCCGGTGCTGGGCCACCCAGCAGACCCTGTGCCCCTGCCTGCCACCCCTGCACCCACCACCCATGCTCAGCCAACTGCCACAGCCAGGCCTGCACCCATGCCCTGCCACACTGTCCCCCACACTGGGAGGCTAGCTGGTGGCCTGGATGGAAGGGTTGTTTATGCTGTTGGCACAGTACACATTAAGCAGCACAATTCAGGCCTTACAACTGGACATTTGGCCACTATTCCCCATGTCTCAGCAAAAGGCAAGGGTGTACAGGCTGTTGGAGTCACCAGATCAGAAGTCACACTGGTCACCCTGGCAGCTGCCAGGCATCTGGGCCTCCGCATCACCCGTAACTCCCACCCACTGCTCAAGTTCCTCTGGCCAGATAATGCCCCCCATGTTGCATATGGCCGTGCAAGAGTCAACCTCCAAGTGGAGAGTGGCCCCAAGGCCTGGACCCATGCTGTCATTGTGGACTGGCGCTGCACCTGGGAGGTGCTCATTGGTGGCCCTACACTCAAGACCCTGGGTATGCACCTTACATCCCCAGCCATAGTATGTCACTCCAAGGGCCCCACCAGTGTCACCAACCATCCTGGTAAACAGCTGGACACCCCATGGCACTGCAGATAGCTAGTAGATTCTTTGTAGTAGGGTGCCTGACTAAGAAATCAAAGAAATCCAAGTTTGACACACCAAAGGCTACATGGCCCATCATGGGCTTGACCCAAGACCACTGCACACTTCCATAGTGTGGCAGAATCCGGACGAATCCAGCAGTACGATGCACATGCTTTAGACGTCGGGCATGTGCATCCACCCATACAATCGGCTCTCAGCTAGGACCGCCAAATAAGCTTTATCATCATTTTCTTTCTTGTCTACTATGTGTCTGTCTGTCTGCTCGCCCGCTTGATCCTGGCTAGGCCTACCGCGGCGCCTACACCGAGTGCATTGTTTCCCCAGCCAGAATGGAGACCGAGCTAGGCGCCCTGAACGACCTCAGCGTGTTCCTCGAGACCCTCCCTGAGAAGGTGCATCGCTGGCAGCAACCGAGCGACTGCTGGGGCTGACTGGGGCAGCAGACCACTAACGACGCGTTGGCCAGCATGTTGTTCCCTTATGCAGTACGCGCCTGTAGCTCGAGAAGACTCCGTACGACTATGGCGTCTATATGCAATGGGTGGCGCTGCTGCGCGCCGCTGGCGACGTCGAGTCTCTGCGTGTAGCCAGACAGTACATGTGTTCGCAGATGGCCGTCCCGGAGGAGGTTCTCCTGGAGTGGATCGCCGACGAGGAAGCACAACCCGGTGCCCATCGCGACGAGGCGGTGCTGGCGAGCATCGTGGGGCTGTTCGAGATAGGCGTGCGCGAGCGGCGATCGCCAGCAATGTGGCAGCAATACACGGGCTTTGCGCTTAGAATGACCGACAGCGACGACGCGGGCACGCGGGCAGCGGCGGTAGCGGCGTTCGGCGGAGAGGACTACGCACTTGGCATCCTGCAGCGGGCAGTGGAAGCGACGCAGGCGAACTACCAGAAAAGTCAGGCAGTGTGGCTCCTGTACAAGAACCACATCGCGCGCGAGATCGACCGGACCAGCGGCGCACAAAAGGACAATCTGGTTGACCTGCTGCAATCCGTGATTCTCGAGCGGCTGGGCCGGCCGCACGCGGGGCTGGACGATACGTTCTCGCTGTACTCTGAGTTTACGACGCAGCATCACAACGACGAGTACGAGCAGCGGATGATCATGGCGAATGGGATATTCAGCAGAACGCGGCAGCAGTGCTCACAGCGGGAGGCGCTTGAAGACAGACTGGCAGCGTCGGATGGGGCCTGGGGCGCGTTCTCAGAGTACATTGACCAGCTAACGCAAGGAAAGGGGGCCGACACAGATGAGGTAACGGCGCTCTACGAGCGGGCGCTTGCGCACAACTGCTACTCGCCGGAGGCATGGTGCGAGTATATTGTGTATCTCGAGGGCGCACACAGCGACCACGTGGCGGCGTCGGATGCGGCAGATAGGGCGGTTCGGAGCTGTCCGTGGTCCGGAAAGGTTTGGGCGCAGGCCATACATCTCGCGTACTTGCGTCATGGCCACCAGCAGGCCGCAGAAGCATACGGCCGCGCGCTGGCCAGCCACGCCATCGACCGCAGCATGCTTGAGTACGGGCATGTCGCCGTTGCGTGGCTCACTGTTGCGCGTCTGGACAGCGCTCCCAGTCCAGAAGCGGTTGCGGCTCTGCTTGCCGCTTGCGACGCATGTATAGAGACTGCGTATGCGCTGGACATCCGCACGGCCGACCCGTGCTTGCTTCTCGAGAGATGCTGCACCAGTGTTGCCGCAGGCCTGGCAGGCGGCGTCGAACATGCCCGCAGGATGTGGACGCGCGTGTGCAAGGCGCGCAAGTCGTGCACCAAGGCCTGGGTGCTCTCCGCCGAGTTTGAGCGCGCCCACGGGTCTGTCGCGACTGCCCGCGGTGTGTACCGGCATGCGTCACAGCGCAGGCTCGACAACCCGGAGCGCCTCTTTGACGCGTGGCTGGCATTGGAGAGCGTGGCCGGCGGACTGGCCGAGCTCTACGCGGCCGAGCGGACGATCACCGCCCAGCGCCACATGGCACAGCGCCGGGCAGAACGAGAAGCGCGCCAGGCCAGCGCAGCCGCGAAGGAAGCGGGCGGCCCCTCCGACACTGCAGAGAAACTGGAGTCGTTGTCCGCAACGCCCAGCAAGCGCCAGCGGGCGGCCAGCCAAACGTCGCTAGACAACCAGGCGGCGGAGCGCCAGGACGCACGCACGGGTGGGGATAACAGCAGCCCTGCCGCCTCGCACGCTGCAGCCCCGCAGACCGCTGCACTGCCAGCAGTGTATGTCAAGGGTCTCCCGCAAGGCTACGGCATTGGTGATGTGGAGGGCTTCTTCGGGGGGCCGGCAAACGTCGACCGAGTCACGATGCTGACCGACAAGCAGGGAGGAACCCATGGCCAGGCGAAAGTTGTCTTGCAATCCACCGAGGCCCTCATTGCCGCTCTGGACAAGAGTGGGGCCAAGATCGGTGGGCAGTTTGTTTCGGTCCACATATTCAGGCAGCCGCGTCCAAAGCGCGGTGCTCGCGTGGATCCAGCGGGCGCGACAGTCGAGGTCAGGGGCTTCTCGCCGGAGACTGGGAACAAGCAGTTCGAGGCCATTGCAAAGGGAGCCGGGGCCCTGGTGCGCGTGCGCAGAAACCAGGCCGGGGACATTGTGTATGTCATCATGGGGTCGCAGGAGGATGCGGTTCAAGCCGTGGAGCTGCTAAACGGGTCTGTGCTCGGTGGCAAGGCGCTTGTTGCAACGCTTGTGCCAGATCCTGGCGCACCAGCATCCGATGGCCGGGCGGCGGCAGGGGTGGGCGCCGGGGCCTCTGACCTGATTCCGCGAAGCACAGCAGCCCGCCGACCGACTAAAAAAGTCAGGCTTAACCCGCACCAGGCACAGACACAGGCGCAGGCACAGCCAGCCACGACTGTGCCAGCGGCTGGCGAGGTTGGCAAGACCAACGACGACTTTCGGCAG
>JANBOI010000167.1:0-14808 GCA_027595825.1 Coemansia biformis
ACTCGCACACGTACTCTGACGACAGCCACTCGCACACGTACTATGACGACACACACTCCCACGCGCACTATGACGACAGCCACTCGTCCTACGCAGACCGCTCGAACGGAGACGAGCACGCCAACGAGTCGCAGAACACCCCCTACAACCTTGTGAACAGGCACGCGGATTCGATATTCGCGAGCGATGCTGCCGCCGCGCTGTCCTCGCCCTCTGCGACAGCTGACGCGCCGGCGGCGCCGACCGGCAGCCTGCGTGCTGTGAATGATCTGGACCCTCTCAGCTACGCCACTCAGGGGTGCTCGTTTAGGAGCAACCTGCCGCTATCGGCGCCGTATCCTGGCCAGCTCTCAGAGCAGCCGAGCATCGTGATTATCGGGCTGCCGTCCCAGGCGACGCAAGCTGCCGTGGTTAGGAGCGTTGCTCCGTCGGCCGCAACAGTCATGGTCACCAAGCTGATCACGCCCGCAGTCAAGGTGGTCTATGCCAGCGACAGCGATGACTAACGAGAGTCGTGCCCGCTGGAGTCCGTCGCCGCCCGCGTTGGCGCGCCAATCCCTAGACAATTCTTCGTACCAAATGTTTCCCTTGCGTTCATCTCAGTTACATACATTTATACTGTGAAGCCAGCACGGGGCATACGTTCACCCACATGTAGCGGATGCCAGCAGCGGCGCCGCCATGTCTGTACTGTTTGCTGGCCATGCTTCTCATTGCTGCGTCGCTCGCGGCAGTCGAGCAGCATCGATGAAGCGCCAGGTGTGGCAATAACGGAGAGGAGTTTGCGCAAAACGAGGTAAGACTATGCGTTAGAACTGTAGCCAAAGGAAACGGTGACAAAGACGGCGGATACGGGCCAAGCAACAGAGCATTAGGTATCCTTAGTTGATGATAGTAGAGGAGGCGGGCGGCCATGCCTGCGCCCCGGCGGCGGTGCGCAGCAGGGCGTCTATGCCTTCACAGCCAGCGGCTTCTTGGCGTGGCCGCCAGTACCAGACTGCTTCTGGGGCTTTGGCTTCTTGTTGGACTTGGCGGGGGCGGGGGCGTCGGTGGCGGGGGCGTCGTAGTCTTGGGCGCTGGCATCATGGGCACTGGCATCATGGGTACTGCTGCCATATGATGCGTACTGGGGGTAGACGGGTGCCGTGGCATAGGGAGCCGGTGCCCCAATGTAGTGAGGGGGCGGCGGCGGCGGCGGCGGCGGCGCAGGGCATTCCGTGCAGACGTTCTGCACGACTAGGACGGGCTTCGTGACGGTCTGCGTGCGTTCGACAGTGACGAGCTGGCAGACGGTGTCGTAGTCGGTGACAGGGACCGAGACGGTCACCGGCTGGCACAGGGTGACCGTCGCAAAGGACGTCTGGGTCACAGACACCGGGGTGGGTACAACCTCGGTGACCATCTTCTCGACAGTGACGGGGCATACCTCGACACACGTCCTGTAGCTGGTTTCGTAGCAAGTCGCGTAGATGTGCTCGCTGACGGTGACAGGGCAGCACTCGACAACCGTGTCGAGGCAGGTGACGGTGGCCGTCTCGACGAGCGTAATCGGCTGCGTAACGGTGCAAGTCACCCTGCTGACGGAAGTGTAGGTGACAGGCTCGGGCCTCACAGTGACAGGATCAGGCGTCTCGGTGACGGTGTCGGTGACGGTCTGGGTCTTGGTTGTGACCAGCGTCAGGCGGGACGTGACCGTGTCGGTGCACACCTCAGTCTGCGTAATGTAGGTGGGGACGTTGTGGTGGATGATGGTCGGCGCAATGGAGGTGTGCGTGTAAACCTCGGTCATCGTCATGTAGGTGGGCTCTGTGTGCACAACCGTGACCTGCGACACGCATGTGAGTGTGGTCGGAACCGAGACGGACAGAGTGTCGGTGGTGTGATGGACAATGGTCGACGGGGAGGGAGTGTGCGTCTTGACGATGGTCGAGTAGACAGTCGGGAGTGGCTCGCAGCACTGCTCGAAATAGTTATCATGCTCTGCAGCACTGTATGCAGGCGCATGCGTGTCGTAGTACTCGACGCTGGCTGCAGAGTACGGGGCGGGCTGAGCAGAGTAAGGGGCGGGCTGAGCAGAGTAAGGGGCGGGCTGAGCAGAGTAAGGGGCGGGCTGAGCAGAGTAAGGGGCGGGCTGAGCCGAGTACGGAGCTGGCTGTGCCGAGTACGGAGCTGGCTGTGCCGAGTACGGAGCTGGCTGTGCCGAGTACGGAGCTGGCTGTGCCGAGTACGGAGCTGGCTGTGCCGAGTACGGGGCGGGATGAGCAGCATACGGGGCGGGTTGTGCCGAGTACGGAGCTGGCTGAGCAGAGTACGGAGCTGGATGGGCAGAGTACGGGGCGGGATGTGCCGAGTACGGGGCGGGATGTGCCGAGTACGGGGCGGGATGTGCCGAGTACGGGGTGGGGTGCGCCGAGTACGGGGCGGGCTGCGTGGCATGGTAGGTCTTGTATGAGCCGTGGCTGGCAATCGGGTGATGGGGCTGGTACGGCGACTTGTTGGAGGGCGCGGCGAGCAGCGACTGCGCAAACGCCGCAATCACCAGCGAGTACGTGGCAATGCTCTTGATCGCCATTTCGTGGAATCAATAGTGGCTGTGGCTGTATGAGAAGCCAGGGGATGCGCTCCCAAGTGTATATATGAACCGGCAGCGGCTTGGGCGGCACGAACAGGCAGCGAGGGGGCAGCACGGAGGGGCCTGTGTGTATCAGTGAGTGTCATGTCCAGTCGAAAAAGCTTCGCAGCGCTCTTAAATACACGGAGCGAGTGCCGCCCCGGACCCCTGCGACGGATGGATATTGCCGCGGCTCGGTGCAATATCGCCCACAGAGCTCCTCCGCCAATATACACGACACGCACCGGGCGGGTGGAGGCATGTAGACGCAAGCACCATGAGCGCTACACTGGAATGCATTACATGTGGGGGCAAGGAGGCGGATGTGGGGCAAGCAGGCGGATGTGGTACGGGTATGTGGACTGCTTATTGTTGTCTCCCCAGGCCACAATCACGAAGCACATTCCTCCGGCGTTGAGGGCCCCTGATTGCTATCCAGGGGGTTCCCCGCCGACAGGCACCGGCGGAAATTAACGTCCAAGCGTGCAATGCACACGCGCAGACGCGGGGCGGGAATGAACGGTGGCGGGGAGCGGCCAACCCACGCCAGCAGAAATTAAAAGGGTGTGTGCGGGCAAGCCCAATTCCTTGCCCGCGCGAAGCCTCCTCCTCGGGGCGCCTGGCCCACCACCGTAGTTCCGGCCCGCCGTTGCTGTGTATCTAGACAGATGTCTATGTGCGGTGGCGGCCCAGCCACGCTGGCGTGCTGGGCTACCAGCTAGCGCAAATTACAAAGCAGTAGCACGCGGCTGGGGGCGGAGGCGCCATCCAGAAAGCGAAAGCCGTCTTGGTTACAGCGCTGCCAGCCCGACACGCGCCGCCCAGCATTGCTCGCAGAGACACAGGTGTTAATCTGTGGAGTAGAGAGGCGTCTACACAGCCAAAGGTCGAAGCGGGCCACATACGCACAGACCTGCTTGCATATCAAAGCAGGCTCACGCCAGCGCCTGCTCACGACCCAGACTAGTCAATGCTAAATCTTGCAAGCACGGAGACGTGGTCGCTGGCAAACGTCTCGTTGGGCAGGCCCGGCTTCATGAGAATCTCAGCGGGCAGCGAGAAGACCTCGCGCACGGAAATGCCGCGGCCCGGGGAGAAGAATATGTAGTCCAGCGTGCCCTTCCACTTGGCATAGTTGGTGTAGATGGGCTCGCCATTCCACTGGGGCGTCGCGTATGAAGGGTCGAGCTCCACATAGGTGCCGTAGCAGCTGACGAGTGGTTGGCACTCGGCCTGCATGGCGGCCACCAGCCGACCGACGCGCGCTGTGTCGCGCTGGAGCTGCTCCTCCGCCTGCTGCTCCTCGAGCGCCAGCTTCTGCTTCTTGTTCCGCACCTCCTCGGTTTCGGCGGCTGTGCCGGCTGCCGCCATCTCCGAGTAGGCCAGCACCGGGCCGCTGTTGTTGGCGCCATCCTCTTCGGCGTCGCTGCCCCCGCCCGCCTCGGCGGTGCGCGGGAGCAGGTTGTCCAGCTGACACTCGCTCAGGACAACCGGCCGCGGCTTTGTCAGCAGGTCGTACCCGGCGTCGTCTGGCGTCGTGTTGTAGTCGCCGCACGCAATCATCGGATAACCGGGGTACTTTCCCTGCACCTCCTTGAGCGCGCGTGCAAGCACAATCTGCTGCTGGAGGCGCTCGTAGCACGCGTTCGGATGCCAAAGCAGGTGTGTGTTGGACACAATGATCCCCGCAGCAGTGCCTGGAGCAGCATTGCTGAGGCGTAGAACAACGATAAGCGCCACGTTGTCCGTCTCCAGGGTCTCGCCGCAGACCATGGCTGAGCGGTCCATGTTCACGGACACCTCGTCGACCGCGACAAACATGTCCTTGTTCCAGGATATCGACACGCAGTGCGATTTGGCCTTGCTTTGGAACCTCCGGAACTCATAGCCCTCCCGCTGGAACCACATGGTAAAGGTGTCGTCCCAGTTTTTGTTGAACACCTCCTGCAGACACATGACGTCGGGCTTGAGGTGTGTCAGCTCGTCGAGAAGCAGCGGCCGCCGCGTCTTCCACTTGAGGCTGCTCTTGCTCGCATACGGGAAGAGAAAGCGCTGGATCAGCTTCTGGCAGAGCACGTTGTAGCTCATCACCGTGAACGAGGCCAAGGCTGGGCCGCCCGGCCCGCCCGCCACCGGCAGCCACCGTCTGTCCCTGCATGCTCCCGGGATCGCACGCGTCTGCGACATGCTCGCGCCTGGCCCGGCGGCATATACTGCGCGGTCAGTCGGCGCGCAAAGGCAGGAGTGTATTGTGGACCACAGAACGAAACGAGTTGCTGGCGCAGGCCAGGCAAACGGGCCTGGCGAATGGGCGCCGATGTCATCGCTACTGCTGTCGCGCACATAAATGGCAGCCGTCACGTGGGACCGCGCACTCCCCGGTCACAGCTTGGCTGCTGATGACCCGGCCTGGCCAGCAGCGGCCACGATGAACGGATCGTTGCCCGAGACGGCAATGGTGCCGCCGCGCATGTAGCGCTCGTTGTTGGCGACGATCCGGTCCAAAATATAGTTGTAGTTGCACATCAGCCCGAGCGACTGGCGCAGGCCGCTGTACGATGTGTTGCCGCGCCAGTTGAGCTGGTGCAGGCAGGCGCCATTGCGCAGGTGAAAGTTTGCAACGGGGTCGTAGGCCGCGCCTCCACCGGTGCGCTTGACGTTAACCAAGTAGTGGGCGCCCAGCGCACAGACCACCGGCTCCATGGCATCGAGCTTGGCCCGGTCACCAGCCCAGCCGCGGCTCTCCACAATGTGCTTCAGAGCGCCCGTCCATGTTGTGGCGCCGGGCACCTGGGCCACGAGCCTTGTCTGCGCAGCGAGTGGAACCGCAATGTCTGCTGGCGGGGACGTCACACATTCGGGCGTCAGCCACTGCTCGAGCCAGGCGCGGAAACGCGGCAGCGGCGACAGCGTGCAAAAGGTCTCGATGTTGGGCAGCTCCGCGCGAAGCACGCCGACGACGCGCTTTATCAGAAAGTTGCCCAGGTCGACGCCAGACAAGCCGGGCTGTGAGTTAATAGAGTAAAAGATGGCGCACGTTGCAGCCTCCTCGCTCTGGGGCAACGCCGGCCCGCGCTCGCGCAGGATGGACTGGACGTTGCTGGATATGCGATCAGTGAGTGCAACCCACACAAAGACCAACGGCTCCATGGGCACGCTGCGGTGGAAGAAGCCAAAGCAGCGCCGGCCGTTCCCCAGCCGGTGCTTCACATCGAGCCACGACTTGATCGCGTGAACCGACTCGTACTGGCCGAGCTTTTCAATCGTACACGCAGGCGAGTTCCAGGTGATGCGCTTGAGGTCCAGCGTCCCGATGATCCATGTCTCGAGCTTCATCATCAGCGCATCACTCATGGCCTTTGCTGCTGTGTCTCCGCGATTGGCCCGCACATGCGTTAGCATATCGGCGCGCATGTGCACGAGGAACGCGAATCCGCCCGGAAGGCGGTTGATCTGGTCGAATAGCTCGGTGTATTGAGGCGTCAGGCTGTCGCGCAGCGCCCGCGCCAGATGTGCGGATTGCGCCGGATCCGACGACTGCGATGCCTCGCTGATGTATGTGCGGGCGGCCTCCAGCGCGGAGCCCTTGGGCGCGCAGAACTCGCGGGCCAGCGTCTGCAGGAATTCTGCGCGGCCGGGCCCGTCGAGCGACTCGTACAACTCGCAGCACCGCTGGGTGTAGAGCTCCATGGCCACGGCGCCCTCGCGCGCCTTCCTGCGGATGATTGTTGTCAGCAGCTCGCGCAGCTCTGCGATGTCCAGGCGCCCAGCGTCGGCATGCGCCGAGAGCGGCCCGTCGGCCTGCTTGTCCAAGCGCATGTTGCCCCAGAAGGCGCGGACGCCTGCCGACTCGAGCGGCTGGCTCAACTCGTCGCCATCGCGCGCTGGTGGCGCGGCCTTCAGTGGCCTGGCGCTGGTGCGAAAGCGGGCGACCGCAGTGGTGCTGGGCTTGGCGAGGCTCCTGGCGGGCGGCATCCTCGCAAGGCGCACGCGGGCAGGCAGCTGCGACAGGGTCTGGCGCGGGAAGGCGAGCATGCGACAGGCACAGAAGCAGGGCGGCTTGCACAAAGAGGCGACTGCAGCCGACCAGCGTTGGGACGAGAAAGATAGCGAGGCCGCGAATGGCGGTCTGGCCTGCCAAGCGGCCGAGCATGCGGGTCATGTGCCCGCCCATTCCCTCACAGATAGACACCGCCATGTGACGTGCGCATCCGTTAAAAACGGGGCTCTGCTCGGGAAGGCCCTTGGTCTAATCGCTTGGTCGCGGACGGAATTGCAGACGACGTGCGCACTCGTCGCCGCAGCAGGGCACACTACGCACGGGCGCACACGCGCAGGGATCGGGCAGGGCGCAGCAATGGCGTCGGCAGCGGGGTCGCCGGCGGCGGATGGGAAGCACCTCTCGAGCAAGCTGAAGCAGATGAAGGTAGGAGGCTGCGCTTCGCGGGACGCCCGGGCCTAGCGCCAGGGCACACCGTCCTCACCCGATCTTTGTTGTTTGGTGCGCCTGTCACGCTGTAGTTCATGCAGCGGTCAGCGGATAGGGCGCAGGCCGACGCTGAGCGCAAGGTGGAGCGGAGACGAATCGACGAGTCGCACTGGCGGGCGACGTACGCCGACGACGTGGTGGGGGAGGACCGGGCGCGGGTGCAGGTCGTGTACGAGCCGAGCTACCTGCGGATGCCGGGCGGCGACACGGCGGTCCGGGGCGATGGCACGCAAGCAGGTGCCAGAGGCAGCGATGGCGCCAGCGTCACGGTTGGCCGGCGGTCATTCAAGTCATTCAACGCGCAGGCGGAGGACGCGAGCCGCGAGTCCAACGCCCGCCAGCGCGACGAGCACGCCGGGCGGATGGAGGTCGACGACGCGGCCATGGCCGAGGCGGTCCCCAGCCGCACGGCAGAGCCGGCACCGCAGCAGCCGCGGTCCAGCCGCACCGCACGCAAGCGCAGCTAGTGCGCCCAGCATTTAGAGCCTGCCTCCGCCGGCATTATTCAGCAAACACTCGCTACTCCGACAACGCGCAAACAACGCGTCTGCGCCTGTGCGCGCATCGCGCGCTCGCGTCGGTGCGCAGCCGGCGCATGCAGTAGCGCCCGCGCGCCCTGTTTGTTGCGCCGGCCCTGCGCCCTTGTCCGGCGGCTACGGCGGCAGCGCACGGGCGTATAAAGGCGAGCGGACGGCGGGAGCCAGCGCCGGGCACCAGGCACGTCTTTCGCTCCTGCCCGACCCGTCCCGCCAGCCCGTCCGCCAGCCCGTCCCGCCCTGGCTGGTGCAACACAACACCGACAAGCCTTTGCCGCGTCTGGGTAGGTGCGACGCGCCAGCCAATCAGCGCCCGCGCGCTCCAGTTTTCCTTTGCCACGCGCGGCCAGGCGCATATTGGATGGCTGTGCCGCCCTGCCAGCCTGCGCGCCTCCGCGTTCACATTCCTGTCCTGCTCACAGCCGTCCATTCCGCGCCTGCACCTCTGCGCTCATTCGGCTACTCTGGCGGAGCCGCTGCCGCCTGCTCTTCCGCGCCTGCGCGCCCTGTGCTTCTGCAGCCAGCGCCGCCCGCGTGCCGTTTGTTGTTTTCTCGCATCCCGCGCCGCTCAGCACTCGCTCAATGCGCCCGCCCGCGCCCCGCCTCTAGACAATCGCGTATAGAGACCACGACGAGGTGCACCGCCGCCTCTGGGCGCCCGCTCCCGAGTGTTCCAGCGGCATGGCGAGCCGAAGATTGATGTTTGACGCGTCCAGGCCGGCGACGCGTCACCCCGGCGCGTCGCCCGCGGGCCGAAGCATGCTGCACACCAGCCGCGCCCACGCTGACCTGCTGTCGCCAGTGCGCGCCCTGGCAACGCCCACGCGACCCGCGCAGCGCGCGACGCTCGCGCGGGCCCAGCCGCCGCACGCCGATGCAACGGGCCTCGCCAGCCCGGCGTACTCGCCAGCGACGCCGAGCGCCGCCGCAGCCACGGCGGCTACTCCGACAAGACGCGGTGCGCTGCAGGCCATTACAAACAAAGAGCCCCGGCAGGGCGTCCCCGATGTCGGCGCCGGAGCCGCCGGCGACCTGGCAGCTGCATCCAAGGCGGCGGCCGGGGTTGCTGCCGAGCAGCAGCGCGAGCAACAGGCACGCGTGGCCGAGTGGATATTCGCATATCGGCGGGCATTCCCGTCGTTTGTGTTCTACTTTGAGGGCATCGACCAGGCCACCGTGCAGCGGCTGTCCGCGCCGATCCGCAGCCTGGGGGCCAAGGTCGAGACGTTCTTCTCGGCACCGACGGTGACGCACGTGATCGTCGAGCATGGGGCGGCTGGCGACGAGAACGCGGCTGGCGACTCGGATGTGGTGAGGCTGGCCCGGAAGTTCCAGCTGAAGATCTGGGACGTCACCAAGCTGGAGAAGCGCGTGCTGGGGATGCTGCTGCCAGGGTACAGCGCGTCTGCGGCGCAGGGCCCCAGCGTGCTCTCCGCAAAGCGCAAGCTCAGCGAGGCGTTCTCGGCCGAGAAGCTCTACGCGATGCGGCACAAGACCTTCGAGGGCGCGTCGGTTGCGCACTGCGTCGACTTTTACTACTTCAAGTACTTCTACCTGCTCGTCGAGGACGCCACGCATCTCCACCGCCCGGCGCTCATGGAGGACTATCGCCCGCCCGAGCCAGGCCGGGACCCGCCTTGGCCCAAGCTGTACATGGTGCCCACTGGCCGTTGCCCGTTTGTCCAGTACGAGGACCCGACTACTTCGAGCAAGGACAGCGACACTGACATCGAGGACAACAAGGAAAACATGACACCGGAGCCCGAGCCCACGCTGCCCATCGCCCAGCCGCCAAGCAAGACGCCTGCCAGCCGCCTGCGCACGCCGCACCGCGCTGCGTGGACGCCCAGCGCGCCGCGCGCCGCAGAGGCCATGCCAGACGCCGGGAACCTGTTGCTAACACCTACGCGCCCGTCGCGGGGCGCAGCGCCCGCAGCGTGCCTGGTGCCGCCGCCGCCGCCGCTGCCCGCCGCACCTGTCGCGGCGCCCGCGGGCTGCCAGCTCATCATGGACTCGAACGCGTCGGGAATCGCCCAGTCGCACGCGGCGACGTCCACGTCGACCGCATTCAACCTGAACGCTGTGGATCCAGCCATGCAGCGCAGCCTCCTGCAGAACCTGAACGGCGGCCGCGTCACGCATCTCTCGCGGCTCGAGCAGCCCGTGGCCGCCAGTCCGCGCATTGCGGGGCAGTCGCCGACTACGCGTCTGCGTGGCCGGGCGCCGCCGATTCCACGCACCGCAAAGCCGCGTGTGCCCGCGCGCCGGCCTGCGGTTGCGCGCCCTGGATACTGCGAGAATTGCCGCGCAAAATTCGACGACATGCTCGAGCACGTCCGGTCGCCCCAGCACCGCCGCTTTGCCACCAACGAGCGCAACTGGACCGACCTCGACGCCGTGATCGACCGTGTCAGACGCCCCCTGCGTCTGTCGCAGGACCCGCCATCCGCCGACTCGCTGAAGGCGGCGTACGTGCTCTCGTCCGACGAGGGCAGCCATTCTGGCGCGGCCAGCAGCACGCTGCCCGGCGCGGCGTTGGGCGGCGGACGCTCGCTCGATGCCAGCTGGGGCAGCAACCCGTCAACGAACGTCATCTACGGCTCTGCGCTGGCCAGCGCCCAGCTCCTCGCGTCCGGCCGGTTGAGCACGGAGGCCCCAGATGCCGCGGACGGCGCACATGTGGCGGCGCCAATCGCTCGGCCCGCCACGAGCATGGTCTATCTGTCCTACTCCGCCACGAGTGCGGCGAGTGCGTCGCTGCAGGACGCCCACGACCACTCAGAGCTGCTCGCCGACGGCAGCGGCGTGGCGGGCGAGGCCCCGCGTGCCGAGAGCAGCGAGGGGCCGCTTGTCGGAGATGGCAAGAGCCCGCGGCTGGACGGCGCCGCTGCAACGCCAGTGTCGGCCCGCGGCCTTGATGGCGCAGGTGGCAGCATCGAGGCGCTGGTGTCGTCGCTGGAGACACCCCGATTTCGCAACTCCTCGGCGGAGTGCGCCTACGACGACGGCGCGACTCTGGTTGGCGACGAGCTTGCCCGCCGCAAGAGGGCCAAGCACTCGACCGCCGCCGACCACTCCCGGAGCCTGGTGACCCCGACGCGGCAGCGCGCGCCGGGCGCCGCTGACATGCTGACGCCGCTGGTGGCCCCAGTTCCACGCCAGTGGCAGGCGCAGTACGCCGCGCTGTCTGGCGGCGCGACTCTGGTCCAGCCCGCGCGCACGAAGCACTTGCTCCACGCCAGGGACGAGAACGACACGCTGCACCCCACCAGCGACCGGCTGGCCATGGCTGGCCGCCTGGGCCACATGCTGCACAGCAACTCGGGAACGCCGTAGGGGCGCTGCCTGCCAGCGACGCCAGAGGCATCTTCATGCAGCGCGCCTACTACCTTTTGCGCCCGCCATTTCTGGCCTTGCGGCCTGGCTGCATAGCACTAAAGCAGCCTGCTCGTCCTGGGTAATGCGCCAGCTGGCACAGAGTGGATATTTGGAGAGTCGATGCCCAAAAACCAACAAGTGCCGCATAGGTGGACTATAGAAGCGAGATGTGCGTTGGGTCGTAGAGGTTGATGCGGAGCGCGGACAGGACGGTGCTGTTGCCGGTCGCGTCAACCGCGCACGCAACGGGCACTCCGTTGACGACAACGCCGCGCACGCCGGGGACCCCGAGCAGGGTCAGTTTGGCCAGCGGCCGCGGAACCGCATAGCATCCCGACTGCGGGCTGATCCACAGACTGCGGTTCTTGTAGGCAAAGCGCAGCCACTGGTGCGGCGAGTCCAGCGTCTCGCCGTCGTCCAGGTACAGGCTGCCGGTTGCACCGCCGCTCTCGTCGACGGCAATAATAAGCTCGAAGTCGCCACGGCGCAGCTCGGCCGTGGTCATCGCCGGGTGCTGGACCGGGATGATCCTGCCCGCACGGATGTGGACGTTGACGTGCTCTAGCGGCGCGGCCAGCGTGACGTTGGCGTTGGCGCCCACGACCGCAGAGTGGTCGTACCAGTCGTACCACAGACCCCTTGGGAAGAGCGCGCTGACCGAGCGCGCGCCCTCGACCAACACCGGCGAGATCAGGATGCTATCGCCGAGCATCAGCTGGCGGTCGTTGTCCACAGCGGCAGGCGTCGCAGGGAACTCAAACACAAGTGGGCGGGCGACCGGCCATCCGCGCTCGACCGCGTCCTGATAGCACGTGTAGATGTACGGCAGCAGCGCGTAGCGGACGGCGAGAGCGCGGCGGCCAGCCTCGGCAACCTCGCTCCAGCGGTAGATCTCCTGCGGCTCCGCGTCCTTCGTGTTGTGGACGCGCGAGAAGGGATAGAACGCGCCGAGCTCTATCCACCGCGCGCACAGCTCCATCGTGGTGTTCCCCATGAACCCGCAGATGTCGGCGCCGACCATGGGGATGCCAAAAATGCCAAAGTCGAGCACCGATGCAATCGACATGTGCAGGTCGCGCCAGGTCGCGCTGTTGTCCCCCGTCCAGTGGCTAGCCACGGCGCCGGATCCGGCGAACGTCGACCGGCTCAGCAGGAACGGCCGCGCGTTGGGCTGGCGCCACTGTAGGATCTCGCGCGTGAGCCGGGCCTCCATGATGCCGTAGAGATTGTGCACGTGGTACTCGGCCACGCCGTTTGCGTGGATGGCAGTGGTCTCGATGGTCTTGTCCGAGATCTCGGCCTCGGGGTTGTGTATTGCGTATGGCGGCGCGAGGAGCGGGTTGCTCCTGTTGATCGGGCGATGCGGCTGCTCGGTCAGCCACGGCAGGCCGGGCACCTCGCCGGACGGCCTGCCCGAGCCGCAGCTGCCAGTGCAAAAGCTGGACGCCTCGTTCATGTCGAGCCACATCCCGTCAATGGGGAGCGCGTCGAGGAAGCGGTCGAGCTCGCCGGCCCACCAGCGGCTCACGTTCGACGCAAACCAGTCGGGGAACACGGTGTACCCGGGCCACACCTGGCCAACATACTCGCTGCCGTCGGCGTTCTTGACAAACACGTCCATTTCGTGGCCCCTTGCGTACGGAGCGTAGGATCGGTTGGCCTGGATAGCCGGGTCCACGATCAGCACCATCCGCTGCTTGTGCGCGTGCAGCCGCTCGAGCTGCCTTTGCATATCCGCAAGCGGGAACGCCTCGGCGTCGAACGAAAAGTCGCGCATGCCGTCCATGTAGTCGATGTCCGTCCACGCAGCCTCCAGCGGGATGCGCGCCTGCGAGTAGTTGGCGATGACCTGGTCAACCTCGCCCACGCTCCGGTACCCCCAGCGGCAGTTGTGGAATCCCAGCGCCCAGAAGGGTATGCGGCTGGGGCGGCCGACCAGTTCCGTGTACTGGCCGACAACGTCCAGGGCAGACGGCCCGGCAAAGAAGTAGAAATCAGCCGTGCCGCCCAGCACCCGATACTGGATCGCGCCGTCACTCAGCACAACGTCCATGCCGTGCGAGTTGTGCAGGTATGCGCCGTGGAACTGCCCGTCGCGCAGCTCCATGTACACGGCATGCGAGCCGTATACATTCTCCCGAAACGGGTCGGCGGCATCCCTGTTCCAGAGCGTCCTGGTTGTGTTGGCGGGGTCGCGGCGGAACCAGTCCGGGCTCTCTCCCAGCCCGTAGATATTGGCACCCGATGGCACATGCGACGTGATCTCGATATACTGGTCTTCAAACACCAGCGGGTGGCCCGTCGTGTCAAAGATGGCCTCGCCGCCCCTGAGCACCCGGAACCCCAGGCCGCCCGGGCTGCTGTGGGTAAGGCTGATGCGGAGACCGCTGCTGCTTGCGTCCACCCCGGTCCCCTGGTCGAGGGGGGCGACAGTGTCTGGGATCTGGTACTGCGCGCGCGCCAGGTCCTCGATGTGGACATGCAGCCGGCTGCTGCTGTCAAACGTAACGTTGAGGGTGAGCTCGGGGATGTCGTTGCCGAGCACGTTGCACGCCGGCCCATCGAGGGTCAGTGCGGCGTGGAAGCCATGGGGCGTGTCTGTGACGTGAGAGGCTCGGTACCCCGGGCAGCCGCTGGTCGAGCGCGCGCCGCAGTCGGCAACTGCAAGTGCGCAGAGCGCGGCTGTCAGGGCCCACCTGGCGCGTCGTGCGAGCAGAGGACAGCGGCGGACAGGCTGTGGGCTGGGCATGGTATTGTAGCACTGCGACTGCAGCTGCAGCTGCGACGGAAATGAAGGGGCAACGGGACCGGGGAGGCAGGGACACGAAAGAGCGCCAGCGCGGAGGCATGCACTGGGAGGAGTAGGGCTGCTATGCGCACGAGTGCATGAATCGCAGATATCAAAGTGGAACCGCAGAAGAATGGGGCTGGGCGGTCTAGCGTGCGCACTGTTGCCGCTGTGCTGAGCCAGCGCCACCGGACCACACAATGCCGCCCACGGCCTCGACAAGCGAACAAAGCAGAGCTCGTAAACCAGATCCATTGCACAAGGGCGGCCCTTGTCGAGGAACAGGACGCAGCGAATGATTGGGCGGCTGGCTGATCGGCCAGCGGTCACAGTGCTCGGCCCTTGGCAGGCCCTGCACGAACACTCGGAGCAGCACCAAAAACGGCAGACTACCAGTGCTCAGTGCCGAGTTGGAGCGGACGCGATCCAGGCGGTATCGCGCCCATTCTCTGCCGGCCGGCCACTCATACTGTCCCTCAGAGCGCTGCTAGAAGCGATCGTATCGTGTGGCTCCCGCCACTGCATAAATACGGCCGTGCCACTTCCAGATGCACGTATTCCCACACCCAACGCTCATATCCGCACCCCAGACGTATTGTTGAGCGGGCGGGCGCCGTGCCGCTAGAAGTCTCCATGGTTCTACACCAGCATCCAATGACTGACACTAGGGCCGCCCGGGGTGCACAAACACCCCTCGCCCGGCCGCGTAGAGTAGCCCACCGTTCCTGACTTCAGCTATCTACTCTACATCCACAAGAAAGCTCCTACTGGCTCAACTTCTTGTACGTGCCACGCTTCAACAATATCCCCAGTCCCCAGCGCATATCCCCGCTCCCCAAGTATGGATTCCAGCGAGTTTCGGAGGTGTGGCAAGGAGGTGGTAGACGCAATCGCCGACTACTACGACCTCATGGGCGATGCGCGTCCCATGCCGACCGTGCAGCCGGGGTACCTGTACAAGCTCATGCCGCTCGAGGCGCCCGAGGACCCCGAGCCGTTCGAGGCC
>JANBOI010000168.1:0-14790 GCA_027595825.1 Coemansia biformis
CCAATCGAGCCGCGGCCACAGCCAGTGACCAGCGCCGTTGCGCCCGCATACGACGTGCCTGGCCCGCTGAGCTCGGCCAGCCCGCGGTAGTACGCCTCCGACAGCAGCGGACTGTATGCCCACGGTCCGTGCTCCGTCTTCTCACGCATGTGCAGCGGAGGCAGCGCGCTGTCGGCGTTGCTATTCTTCATGTGTTCGACGTAGTCAGCAAGCGAGGGCTCGCCTGCGCGCGGGACCTCCGAGTAGCTCACGCTCCCCGTCTGCGAGATGACTGTTTGCGGCTGCATCGGTGCCGACAGCTCGCGATACACGGGCTGGCCGATGAGTGCCTGCTTGCAGGCATCGCGCAGCCGGGTGGCTAGGCGGTGTGCAGCTGCCAGCGCTGGGTCCTCGCTTGCGTTCAGAACTGCAACGCTGCCGTCGAGCAGCTTGAGCAGCTTCTCATCTGCGCAGTTCTGCAGTTGGAGGATACGCGCCTCGTCCTCGACAACAACACTGCCAGCAATGGTCTGCTGGATCCACTCGAACGCGTCCTGGCGAGCCCAGTTCCAGTACGAGTCAAAGCGGCGGGCCTTGCGCGCATCGAAGTGGGGCTTGATGCCCTCGACAAAGTCTTCGCCGAGCTCAGCATTCAGGCCATCGACGTTGGCCTGGAGCTCACTCGCCCGCGCCCTTTCGCCTTCTGCCGAGCGGCCGTCTGCGCGGAGGTCGATGCCGGCGTAGCGCGCCAGGACCGCGATCTGCTGCCGGGCGTGCTCGTGCTGCTCCTTTTGCATCCTGTCCATTTCGGCGCTGCTGACGACCGGGCCCTGCGCCTGGCCGCCGGCCGCTGCTGCGCCCGCCGCCGATGCGTACGAGATGCCGGCGCGCGAGGCGTACGCCTTGGCCACGCCGTCCAGCCAGCTCCGGGCGTCGGCCTCGCTGCCAAGCCTTGCCGCGGGCTCCATCGTCAGTGCAACCAGCAACAATGCGTCCTGGCGCTGCGGGCCAAGGCCGTACGCCGACTGCAGGATACCGCGCGTGCTGGACAACGAGAATCCGCCGGGCATCTTGCTGCTGAACAGCCGCGCGATGAGCGGCTGCGTGCATTTGCCGAGCGCGTCGACTGTGCCGATGGCCGTGCCCAGCTCCTGCAGCGGGACCTCCTCCGACTTGTCGGGAACCTTGTTGCCAAACTCCTTCTGCAGGTCGCCGATGATCTCGTTCTGCAGCGTCGACTTGCCGGCCACCAGCGTCTTGATGTTCTGTTGAACCGAGACGCCGCCCAGCGGCTGCTTCACTTTGAACGCAACAATAGCATGGACCGCGTCGAGGGCCTGCAGCGGCACCTCAGCGATCGGCTCTCCCGCGCCAGCTCCAGAGCTGGGCTGTGGAGATGTCGCTACCGGCTCCTGCACTACTGCCATCGGCTCTGTCTTGGGCAGCTCAACAGGCGCAGCTGGTGTGTGCACGGTCGTGGCAACCGCCGTCTCTTCGTGGGCGTGCCGGTAGTAGATCTCGTCCTGGTCGCGCTCAAAGTGCAGCAGCGACACCTGCTTCCGCGCAAACGCCGGACCGCGAAGTGTCTTGGCGGCCATGCCGCACAGCACAGGGCTCGGGCCAATCTCGACCATGCGCTGCACCTCGGCTGCGCCAAACAGGCAGTCCTGCGTCTTGATCCACTGCACAGGCGCTGCAAACTGGTAGGTCAACAGCTCGACGAGCAGGTCGACAGACAGCCGCGTCATCTCGGCAGCGTCCTCCAGCTGCGTGTCGCTCCATACGTCCAGCGCGCTGCGCATCACCGGCGAGCCCGTCAGCTCATACACCATCTCAAAGTACGCCCTCGACACCTCGAATGGAACAGCGGTCAGGTTCGGGATGTACCGGCGGTGGAGCACATCGGGAGAGACCGAGTCGCAGTTGATCTTGGTGCGAAGGGCATCACGGAACTCGGGCACGCCGTCCACAAGCTGCCGCGAGTGGAACGGCACGTCGATTCCGTGGAGCGGAATGGTCGCCCGGCCCCGCACAGCCTCAGTGCCGACAGGCTTGGCGAGCACGCTGCTGACAGCCTCAGAAATGCGCGTCTTGTCGTCGCTACCAATGGGAATACCCGTAGCCGCAATGGCATCGAGAGCGAGTCGGAGCACAGACAAGTTGGTCAGCGTGCCTGCTGCCACGTACTGGTGCCCGCGCACGTTGTAGTTGACGATCTGCAGCAGCCCGGGACTGGCCGCACAGATCTCATCCGCGACGAGGTGCAGCTGGTCTTCGCCAAAGCCCTTGGCCACACGCGAGGGATCCACGGCGACCATGCCAAACTCGGACCGGCCCTGCTCGTCGCGCGGGATAGCCGACTGCATTATCATCCCGCGATAGAAGGTGATGTCGAGCAGACCCTCCAGCGAGAAGATGTCACCCAGCGCCGCCAGCGCGCAGTACTCGCCAAGCGAGTGGCCGGCAAACATCGCATCACTCTGCACCAGCCCCTTGGCGCGCATGTCGGCAACTGCAGCGGTGGCGACCAGGATCAGCGTCGTCTGCGTGAACTGCGTCGCGTTCAGCAGGCCCGTCGGTGACCGGAACGTGTGGCTACGCGACTGTGCTGTGATCTCGGGGATGATGGGGGCAAGCCTGAAGCCGTCCGCGCTGGACTTGTCCGGCACACGCTTCGACAGCGCCATGTAGCTGCGCCGGACCCGCTTTCCGCCCTTGCCGTGGAAGTAGACCGTGAGCTCCTTGGGGTTGGTGCGGACAATGTCGAGCAGATCGATGTCGTACGTTTTCAGCATGTGTTTGTTGGCGCGGTCCCAGATGTCGCGTGCCACGGCTGACTGCTCGTACAGCCGCATGCCCATCCCGGCCTCCTGCGCGCCCTGGCCGGTGAAGATGTAGGCCGTCTTGGGCTGGTCGACCTCGGCGACGAGCTCCATCACCGACCCGCCGCCTACCTGCGACGTGAGACCCTTGACCAGCATCCGCCCGTTCTTCATGCCGACGTGGAACAGCTCCGTGTTGAGCTCGGCCCTGGGGAACACCATGCCCGTAAATGTCGTGCGGTACAAGCGCACGCGCTCGGGATGGCCAACCGCGGCCACAGCCTCCACGACCGCCCTGGTCGACGCCCCCGTCCACAAGCCGTGCGTGATGGGCTCGGGGAGGTCGGCAAAGTCGGCGATGTACGGGTTGAGGTGGAACGGGTTGCAGTCGAGCGAGTACTTGGCGTAGTCCCAGTTGGTGGCTGGCACGACGGCCCGCGCGAGCCCGGCATTGGCGGCAGTCGTGAGCGAGTAGCCGTCGTTCTCAAACAGGCGCGTCTCTGCGTCGACGCGGTAGCGCTTCAGGTACTCAATCACGGGATTCTTGGTGGCGGCGCCCCAGCCAAAGTCGACATCCGCAATGTGTACGCTGCGGCCGCCGCGCACCCTGACCGAGACGGTGCCCGTAGTCGCGATGGCCGAGTACACGCCCTCCCTCGAAAAGTGGCACAGCGAGTCCAGGGCGAACTCGACCTCCACCCCAGGCTCGATGCGGCGAGGCGCGTCCTCGCGGTAGAAGAACCACTCCTTCATCTCCAGCACGGCAATGTCGGCACTCGATGGCAGCAAGATGGTTATCTTTTGATCGCAGTTGCGCTCAAACGTCTTGGCCGTATCAACAAAGTGCGACCGGCTGAGGAAGGCCGACTTCATGGATCCGACCTTCCTGCCATCAACGTGCATGGAGGTCGTCAGAGTCAGCTTCTTGCCCGACCTCAGGTTCTCGATGCCGTCGATCCGCACGGCAATGGCAACCGTGTCGCCGACGTGCAGCCCCGACACGCCATCCTCAAACGCGAGTTGGTTGTGGAGGTGAACGACGTTGACCTGGCCTGATCCAAACACAGACGACTGCAGCACCCGGAGGATGGACCGGAGCGTGGGGACATACAGGAACTCCATAGGCGCTGCGAGCCGGCCGTCCTTCGCCTGCGCATACTGCGACAGCCTGTTGCCAATGTTTTCGCAGAGGGCGCGCGAGTGGCTCTCTGTGATCGTGAGCTCGTCCCTCAGAATCTCATCGGGGTCCACAGTGTCCACGTACACCTCCGGCTCATCGGCGCTGGCGGACCAGATCCCGATGGCAAACTGCTGCACGACGTCATCGTCTCGCTGCCGGCTTCCGTGGATCGGCGCCAGGACCTGAGACGGGTCATAGCTAAACTCGAGGGTCAGCGGCACAACGATCCCGTGTAGCGTCTGGTGGTGGATCGTCAGGCGGATTGCGCGGTCGGCGCTGCAGTGTACCTCCATCTCGACTGCGCCAGCCGAGCCAGTGATCACGATGGATGTTGGCAGCCCATCCGCAAGCCGGACAGCCACTTTGCGGCCGGCCCGCGGGCGCAGCAGCCGACGCACATAGTTGTCCACGCTCTTGGCGCCCTGCGCGATGTGCGGCGCAGTGACCAGCGCGTGCAGCCAGCCCTTGCGCAGACCAGCGAGGGCCAGAAGCCACGCGTCAAGCTCGGGAAGCTGGTCCTCCTCTGACGGCATCCAGAATGCGCGCTCCGCCTCGGATTCCTCTATCCGCACCGCGCCGGGAAGCACGGCAACAGCGGGATCGCCGCCGATGTAATCAGTCGTCGGGATGCTGGACTCGTCGCCGTCGTGCAGGCGCTCGACCAGAGAGGCAATGTGGCCGAGGTAGATGCCGTCCAGAATGTCCTTCACGGGCTCGTTGACAATCGTCGAGTACTGTGCGGCAACTGGCCCCTGCTGGATACCCACGCGCTGGACGTCCTGGTCAACGAGCGAGTCAACGTCTTCCGATGTCCAGCCGGTGTTCTTTAGCATGAGAACGCCAAAGTCGCCGTCGAGTACCGGGATGAACGGGAATGGCTTCTGTCCGCGACGCTTGCACAGCGCAATAAAGAACTGCACGTCCTCGGACGCAAGCAGCTGCGTCGTGGCAGCCGGGTACTCCTCGATGAGGCGTGCGGCGTATCCCAATGGATCCACCTGGCTCAGCTCGGCGGCAAGTGGCGCGTCCGGGGAAGCAGATGCCATCCGGCGCTCGGCACGCGAAACAAACTCCACAATGGCCTGGCGGTAGCTCTTGTGGATCCACCGCTGCTGGTGCTTGACGTACATGAGCTCGACCATGCGCTCAACGACCTCGGCGTAGGTCATGTCCTCGAGGTCGACAACACGTCCATCGGCCTTTTTGCCAAACCACGGCCGCATGTAGTCGCTGTTGAGGCGAGCAATTATCTCGTCCTTTTGCGCAAGTAGTTGCGCTTGCTGTTTGTCGCGCGGCTGGCTGAGGATTATGCGCCGCATGTCCTTAATAAAGGCAATGGCACGAGTCCCCAGCGAGTGGTTCAGCTCGCCATACTCGCTCTCAAACACCGTTATGCCGTTGTGCACGCCGTCGTACGTCTTGTCCCATTCAGAGTCGGGCAGCCCAGCAGCGGCAACAATGAGCTCCTTGGCGGCAAGTGAGGTGCCGGCCTCCTTGGCCACCATGATGCGCGACCCAAGCAGGATGCCGTCGAATGGCATCGGCGCGCGGCCGTAGCGGATGCTCCACTCGCCGGTCATATACGGCAGCGAGCCCGCAGCATCGCCGAATCCCGATCCGGCCACCAGCGCCACATTGGCACAGGCGCGGATAGCCGCGTACGTCTCGAGAATCGGCTGGTGGAAGTCCTCGTACGAGTGGTGCCCGCCGGCACGGCCGCCCGTCCACTGCAGAATGACCGGGAATCCTTCGGCGGCCTGGGCAATGCGGACAACGTGGCGGATGGCCTTGGGATTGCTGGGCTTGAACGCGATGTGGCGGATGCCGGTAGCGCGCAGCTCGCCAATAAGCTCCAGGGCCTTTGCAAAGGTCGGCACGCCGCCTCCTATGCACAGACCAGTGATGGGGACGCCCTCGCTGCGCAGGCGCAGAATGACCGGGTACTGGAAGGTCCACTGCCGCGGGTTGATGTAGATGCAGTTCAGCGTGATGCCCTGGCCGGGCGCAATCTGGCTGGACAGCTCGGCCAGCCTATCTTCCATGTCCTCCTCGCTGTGGATGGTGCCGGCGCCAACTTCGGCGTGGTAGCCGGCGTTGTAGATGGCAGCGACGAGCCCCATGTTGCCCGTTGTCGGCTCCATGCCTGCAACCATCACCGTCCCCATCCCCAGCGTGCGCGTCATGCGGGTGTCAATGTGCACTTTGCTATCGTGGGCGGTGCGCACGAGCCGCGGGCCAAACACCGCAAGCCAGTCAGGCGCACTGATGACCTGCGCCATCTCGCGCTGGTAGAGGTCGGCGCGCGTGCCCAGATTAGACTGCGAGGTCTGCGGGAGCAGCTGGCCGGCGCAGATGACTGCTGTGCCGCGGCCCTCGACGCTCTTTTGCGCCAGCTGGCCAAACCCGCCAAACCCGCCAGTGCCAAAGTCGACGATGTGCGTGGCGCCGGGCACAGCGACAGCCTGCGGCCAGTCGACAGGCAGCACGCAGATGCTCTCGATGAGATACCGGGTGAGATCGGTTTCGCTGCGGATGTCGTGTCCGTCGTCGCACGCGCGCACGGGAATCTGCATGTCGGCGGCGGCGAGCACCCACTGCTTGTCCAGCGCAATAGTGTGAATCAGGTCGACGGCGCCCTCGAGGAGAGCGCTGTGATACGGTACGGTGATGTCGACGTAGCTGGCGGTGATGACCGGCCTGCGCCTGCTGAACGGCACCTTGGACTGGTCCTCGTCGGGCTGCGCCGACCGCTCGCGCAGAACCGCAACCAGCTGGACGGCGGAAAGGATCGTGCCAGCAACAACAAACTGGTCGTGCGAGTTGGTAACCGCCAGATGCACGTGGTCGGAATCTGACATCTGGGCCTCGTTGAACTCGGCCAGCACCGCCTTGAGCGCGGGCTGAGCCAGGCCGCGGACGTAGACCATGGGGCGCGGCACCGTATCGTCTTGCGGTGCCGGCAAGCCGGCTGCAGCCTCCACACATATATAGCTTGGATGCATTATCTGTGGCAGCGCGCCGACGAGCAGCATAATGCCGAGTATCTTGGTGCTGACCAGCTCAAATGACTCCCCGTCCGACACCATCGAAAACGCAGCAGCGATGGCGATGCCTTGGCTGTGGCCGACGGCAGCTACACATAGCGCAAGCAGTCGGTGTCGATGGCAACATGCTTAGTGCGCGCAGAATCCAGTTCGGACGATGCGACACCCGTGCCATTCCGGGAAGCGCAATCCAGGGGGGGCGACGATGCAAGGGGGGGCGCCCGACGATGCAAGGGGGGCCCGACGATGCAAGGGGGGCCCGACGATGCAAGGGGGTGCGCATACTTACCGTTGAAGAAGCGCACGAGCTCGCCAGGCGACACGCCAAGCGTCTTGTGGAGGATTGCGACGTGCATCAGCTGGACAAGGCCGGCCAGCGGCATGCTGACGGGCGCAGAAACGAGATACTCGGCATCGGGTTCCGAGGCAGGGCTGCGGAGCCAGCGGAGCACGCCAAGTCCCTTTTTGTACACAGGCGCGAGCTGGGGGTCCAGCGACAGCGACTCGAGGAATGCAGCCATGCGGGCAACGTAGTCGCCGACGAGCGGCGCGTAGACGTCCAGCAGCCACCTGGCTTCGGCGAGGTATGCGCTGCTTCCGGGCTGGCCGCCAAACATTGCGGTCAGGCGGGCGGAGCCGGGCGCAAACAGGGCCGGCAGCGCGTTCCCTGCAGATACGTGATAACAGTGGCGCGCGGCCTGGACGTTCCAGAGCAGGTAGTAGGCCCGGAGCACCCGCTGAGCCGCGCGCTCATCGAGCCCGTGCTGCTGAACGATGACGTGGATGCTAGTGGCGGGAATGCCGTGCGTCGCGCACAGCGCCTCGAGCAAGGGTAGTGCGGCGGCAGCATTGTGCGCAGCGCTGCGCTCAAGGCGCCGGGCGTGAATCTCGATGGGCGCAAGGGAATCATCGCTGTCGGCGGCAGGCGGGCGTGCGGGTGCGCGGGCATGGCTATCCTCTGTGTGCGCGCGGCCGACGGCAGTGGCGGCCGCCAGGCCGGAGGTGGACATGGCCTCGGGATGGCGGCAGGAGAGGCGGCAGGAGAGGCGGCAGTGGTGGTGGCCGCGCAATAAGATTACGAAAGGTAGAAAGGCGCGGAAGCTGGGGCAGCAGTAGATTTCGATGCTGCTTCTCGCTGGACGGTGGCGGACAGACGGCCCAGTATATGAGGCTGACCGAGCGAACGGGAATCCTACGCGCCAAAGAGCATGCGCATGGAGTCGGCAGGGAGGCGGAGAAACAACCAGCGTGGCGTGGACGGGCAGCGAGGGTCGGCGGGCGGGCGGGCACGGAGCCGGGCGGGCCAGGACATTTCTTTGCGGAAGGAGGATGTCGATCATGCGTGCCGCCGCCGCCCCCAAGTCAACGGGCTGGCACGGGCCGCCGCGGTCGGCCGTCGGGCCAGCAGGCGGCCGTCCGGTGATAGCCCGGGCGTGTGCCAAGTCCCCCCCCCAGCGACGTAATGGATAGCCTGCCGCCGGTCGATCTAAACAGGGCTGGCATCTCGCCGTCCTGCGGGCGGGCAGGCCGGGGGAGGGCGATTGGTCACAAGGGCTGGCGTCTGCATGGTCAGCATGCAATGTAAGCCCAGCTCAAGGGCGGGCCCTCTGACGCACGGCCAGGCTCTCTGTTGCATGGGCGGACTCTGGCGCACGAGCGGCCATTGGGGATCGCCGCTTCTGCAAAGGCAGTGCTTGTGGCGGGAGAGTCCGCAACGGCGCCCCCGTGCTTCGTTGTCTCTCAGAGAATGAATTTTCCCCTATGTGCCACTGCAGCGCCGATCGCCTCCCCGCCGCACCGGCTGCAGGCCAGCGCCTGGTACCCGCGTCGGCGCTGCGCGCGCCGTCTGTGCCGCACAGCGCCGGGTGCCGGGTGTGGAGGGTTGCCCGGCAGCATGCGGATGCGGCGCGTCCAAGGGCGCACTTTCCTGACGCGATGAATATATCCGCGCGAGCCACGGGGCCCACCAGCAGCGGGCAGGCCCAGGCGCCGCAGGCAGGGTAGCTTGGCGGGAGGGAGCATGTCAATGGGTGCGTGCCGCATTGTTTGCCGGCACGACGTCAGCGGGAGGCCTGCACACCTGCACATCTATGCCCGCTGACTCCGGCGAGCGATTCAGAATTTGTGTCCCGCCCCCTGTGAGCCGGCCGGCAGTAATATCAGGGTGCATGTGTATTGCATGTGTGTGCAACGGCGGCGGGGCTTCCTGCGTGTGGCGGGCGGCGGAGGCCGAAGGCCCAGGGCACGCAATGTTCCAGGTGCGGCGCGCACTTGGCCTGCAATTCCAAGTGCAGCCGCCCTCCTCCCCGACACACGCACACATGCGGGATGCGTATGCGCCGTTGCCACCAATCCGCCCGCTCTCTCACATTGACCGCTCTGTCCCTGCTGGCTCCGCAGCGGGGGCTCCGCGTACTGCCTCGCGCTTGGCTGATGGCTGGAAACGCCTTCCCTCATCTGTGAGCGCCAGCCTGAGTGCGTCATGTAGCGATGGCCGCAAGACGGGCAGGACAGCGCTTCTGGGCTGTCAACTGCCACCGTCTGCCATGGCACCGTGTCTGCACATCCCGGGGGTGTGGGTATCTGGCCGCAGGCATGCACCCCGCGCCCTGTATCGCAGTGGGAGCGACATGCGAGGCCCCCCTTTATGCGTGCGCACACCCCCGCCAGCATGCAGCAGCAGCAGTGAGGATAGCGGTCGCAGACAATGTATGCACCAATAGCCGCTGTTCGTTGTGATCTGCCTGGTCTCTCCACCCTGCCCGCATGCAGCCTCCCTTATCGCTGCAGCCGCGAACAATCTGCAGGGCAACTTCTGCCACATGTCCGGTTGTCATGACGTCCCTCTCTGCGCACACCGGCGAGATTAATGTACCATCCTGGATTGTGCCATATCGGCAATCCAGATGTGGCTGCATCAACGCACTGGCCCACCCCCATTCCCACACACCGGTGAGTGTAGTGCTGCGCTTTGGGCTCGTGCGCGCCGACGACAGCGCCAGATGCAGGCCCCCTCAGGTCGCCCATGGCCGTATCCCCTCCCCAGCAGATGCGGGCGCTAATACAGGAGACGCAGGGCGCATGCGATTTGCCATCCGCAAACCCCCTCCCCTCGCTGCTTTATCTTGCACTGCACCACCACAGATCTGGTGGCCTACCGCCACCCACCACATCTGCCAGCGCACATTTATCCTGATTCGCACGGCGTGCTGCTCCATGTAGCATGCAAGAGGGCGCTCGACAACATTCCCCAGCAAGCATCATGCCACTAACAACACACAGCATGTTCTCTAGTGGCGGTCTGGGGTAGCAAAAAATTCCGCTATCGGCGGTCTCGCCATAGCGGCGCCAATGTGACAAGAACGGCGCTACTCACAGCGATGCGCCCAGATGGACTGCCTGATTGCGGCTAAAGAACGCGCTGCGCGGATGGAGCCCCGTTGTCGGCCCCTTGGCGACACGCGCAAAGTAGCCGCTGGTAAGCTTGTTGGTCTTGCGGGCTCCATTGCCGCCGCCGCCGCTGCCGTCGTCCTCGTCCGCGGCCCAAGTGACACGGCCTGCGCGCTCCTCGAGCAGCTTGGTACATGTTGACCAGCTGAAGCGGATTATGCCAGGATAGCCAAACACGTGGTCAACCGACTCGCGGAGCCACTTTGTTGTGTTGGGGTCGCCTGGGTATCCAGAACCGTAGCTCGCTGACAGCACGTCCTGCAGCGGGGTCTCGGCAAACTTCCAGTGGTCGAGGTGGGCGTCTCTGGTGACCTTGGCGCAGATACTCGCCGCGCTGACGATCGGGTAGATGCTATCCGCCTTCTTTGATACGGTGATCTCGATCGTTGGGAATATCTCCTGGAGCTTCTTTTGGTACGAGGCTGGCGGGCCAACAGTGTCAACAAACACCTTCCGCACGTTAACGCCCCTCTCCAGCGCATCATGTAGTAGCTGGATAGTAGCATCGTGTGCGAGCGCGTTGAGGCTATACTTTGCACGCCGAAGCATGCACTGCGAGATGTCCTGTGGCGAGATGCAACGGATTGACCACCCGGCGTGCTCGCGGATGTCTGTCGCCTGGAGTCGGTCAAACAGTCGTTCGCGCTGCTCCTGGGTGAGTTGCTTGGAGTCGGCAAACCCCACAGAGCTCAGCTTCGCGTAGTAGGACTCGCGGCAGAAGCAGGTCGCGTACACCATCGGCCCAAGGACCGGTCCTCGCCCCGCCTCGTCCACCCCCAGAACGAATCCCTCTGCGTCGCTGCCCGCCGTGTCGGTGCCTGCCGGTGGCAGCGGCGAAAAGTATGTGTACGACTTTGTCAGCGGCGCGTCCATGGGCAGTCCCAGCCCCACGAACATCTCGATGCCATCAGCTGGCCTGCCACAGGTTCTCACGCGCTTGGCAGCCGGGCCCTTGCTAGCTGGGCTCCCTTCCTCGCTAGGAGATGTATGCGGCGGCGTGTGTGACATTGCGAGCAGACAGAGCTGGACGAGTACTCCGGGACCAACGGTCCCTGGGGCACAGAGGAATGAGGAGGATTCTGGATTATCGACGCTGAGTGGGGGGCGCAGCTGGTATGGGCAGGGACGGCGGTGCTGGATCCGGCCTGGGCTCCCGGTACCAGTTGCCGTCCACTGGACCGCTCGCACATGTTGCATCCTTGATTGCACACATGAGGCTAGCTCGCCACCACCATACATTCTCCTGATGCTACTTCAGTCTCTCGCAAGTGTCGCAGCCAACGGCGCGACGAGCCGCCGCCGCTGGTCGCTGTATCTCGCGCAGCGATCCTTGGACGTGGGACAGCTGACGGTGCATGCGGATCACCCAGGCCTTGCATCGGCCACAATCGCTGCGCAGGCATTTGCCCCGCCACTGGCGTAGTCTGTGTAATGTCTGGATATCCGGCGTACCCGAGCCAGAGCGCGCGTTTCCAAGTGTCGCCCTGGCGATCGTTCATTCCTATGCATCCGCATGGTGCAAATATACCCTTCATGTATAATTTTCTATTCTGGGCTTTGAGCAGCCTTCGCGAGGTTGTTGCCACTCGAGTATCCGAGTTGCGGAGCTCCGCAATTGCTGGGATCAGCATATCGAGCGGCCAGGCGCAGCAAAGCGTCCACTGCGCAACAGCCCCGTCGTGCCACATGCCGACAGCGGCGACAGCGGCAGCAACGGTCCGTGTATTGTAGTGATGGCCTGGCGACCAGTGCAAGGTATCGCTTGGGCGACTGGAGCGTTGGGACGGCTTTGGTCGGGTCCAGCCATGGTGCGACGCGGCCGCCTGGAGGCTCTGCCCGCCTTCGGCAGGAGGCTCTCCCGGTGGCAGCAATACCGATGGCGTTCATAAGTGATGCTTAATATTACTGGCGTGGCAACGGCCAAGAGTACACAAAGTTAGCGGTCGCCAATGTAGCCATCGCGCTCGAGGAGGAGGATGATCTCATGGACCACCTGCGAGATGGGCGACTTGGCGAGGTCGGCAACGAGGTCGGCATCGGTGGGGGCCTCGTAGGCGTCGTCGATGCCAGTGAAGCCCTTGATTTCGCCAGCGATTGCACGCCGGTAAACGCCGGCCCGGTCGTTCTTGATGCAGGTCTCCAGCGGGGTGGCGACGTGGACAAGGTAGAAGCCGCCGACCTTGCCGACCTGCTGGCTGACGAGACGCCGGGCGGCGTCATAGGGGGCGATGGGCGCGGCAATGCACGCGGCGCCTGCGCGGGTGAGCTCGGCGGCGACAAAGCCGATGCGACCAACGTTGATGTCGCGCTCGCGCTTGGTGTACCCGAGCTCCGAGGAGAGCTCCTGGCGGATGGTCTCGCCCAGCAGCAGCGACACGCTGCGGCCGCCCTCCTGGTTCAGTGCAACCTGCAGGGCGCGGGCGATGGCCTCCTTGCCGGATGCGTGAAGGCCGGTGAGGAAGACGGTGAAGCCCTGGCGGTCGCGCGGCGGATTGGCCTCGCGCAGGATGCGGACGACCTCTGGGTACGAGAACCACTCGGGGATCGGGGCGCCCGTCTTCAGGCGGCGACGCAGCTCGGTGCCCGAAATGTCGAGGGTGCGCGTGCCCTCGGGCACCTCGTTGATGGGCTGGTACTCGTCGGTATCGGGCAGATACGTGAGCATCTGGAAGGGCACAACCTCAATGTCCAGCTCGTCCCTGTAGCGCAGGACCAGGTCCTGCGCCTCGTATGGTCCGTAAAAGTCGCTGCCCTGAGAGTTCTTGCCAGGCCCAGCGTGGTCCCGGCCGACGATAAAGTGCGTGGCGCCAAAGTTCTTGCGAATGATGGCGTGCCACACGGCCTCGCGCGGGCCGCCCATGCGCATGGCCAGAGGCAGCAGCGACAGCTGCGCCATGCCGTTCGGATACTTGGGCATAATGGCCTGGTACACGCGCACGCGCGTAAAGTGGTCAATGTCGCCCGGCTTTGTCAGCCCAACCACCGGTTGGATCAGCACGTTTGCGTGCCGCATCCGCGCGGCGCGTACCGTCAGCTCGCGGTGCGCGCGGTGCATCGGGTTGCGCGTCTGGAACGCCACCACCCGCGTCCAGTTGAGCTTGCGGAACAGCGCCCGTACCTCCGACGGCGACCGGCGGATGGCCACGTAGTCGTAGTGCTGCGGCGGGTTCACCGCCTGCACCCGCCCGCCAACATATGTGTCCCGCGTGCTGTGGAATAGGTAGTGCACGGCCGGGTGCGCCTGGTCGTTTGCTCCGTACACCTTCTCCGCCTCCACGGCGCGGTCCGGCTGGTACAGGTCGCTGATGGTCAGGATGGCCAGCGGCTTGTCATCGCGCGGGTCGCGCAGCGTCAGCCGGCTGCCCTCTGCCACGCCGAGCCGATCCAGCTCGGCGCGGTCGACATCCAGGTAGATGGGGATGGACCACAGCGTGCCGTCAGGGAGCCGCAGGTTGTCGACGACGCTGGTGTACTCGTCCTGCGTGAGGAATCCCTCCAGCGGACTGAAGCCGCCGCTGAGAAGCAGCTCCAAGTCGCACAGCTGCCGCTCTGTCAGCGTCACATACGGAAGCGCCTCGGCCTCTGTCTGCAGCGCCTCTCGGATGGGCTCATCACGGATGTGGAGGTCCTTGAGCACACCGCCGTGCGGTGCGTTGGCCATGGCGTCCGTGTATCGTGCTGCTGGCGAGAGAGGTACAAGGTACGCGAGGAGGAAGGCCGGGCGGCGCTGGTGTTGCAGATTGCGATGGCGGATGTGTCTGGGCGAGAAGGGGCGGATCCAGTCCTCTTAAATGGCCGCCAGCTGTCCCGGAGAGCCTCGCTCTCCTCCTCTCCCGGCCACCCGGGAGCCCCCCGCAGCCAGAGCCCCCCTCGCACCGCCGGAGATAACGCCTTGGCGCCCGCCTGGTGCCGTATTACTCAGCCCGAGCGGCGGCGCCGGCTGGACAAGATGGCGGAGCGAGGGTGGAGATTGGCCCCCGCCACGCGCAACGGCCCGCCTGCCGGCGCGGCCTGAAGCCAATGGATATGGCGCCATCGCCGAGTGTGCTTTCGCCACCAGTCAGCCTCCGCCCGTGTTCCTCGCGGAGCAGCCCGCGCCCCGTTACCCATCTGACGCCCCCTGTTACTCGGACAATCCCAGAAGGAAAGCTACGACTCTACAGACAGCGTCTTGATCCCGATGACCTGCCCGTCAATCAGCATGACCACATATACCTCGATGCTGGGCGGGATGCCCAGCCGGTAGCACGCCGCGTCAGTGCCGGGCTCGCTGGTCAGCTTGCGGAACGCCGCCGCCAGCGACTGCGCCAGGCGC
>JANBOI010000169.1:0-14762 GCA_027595825.1 Coemansia biformis
TAACCACCATCGTGGTCGTTTTGTTTGCGCTCTACCTGGTGGTGGGCGTGATGTACAGGTACCTGGTCGTGCGTGCCCACGGGCTGGATGTGATTCCCAACCTGGTGTTCTGGAGAGAGTTCCCCTACCTATGCGCCGACTTTGCCCAGCACGTGTGGAGCATGGTTGGCGGACGTCGCCACGAAGGCTACTCAGTAGTTTAAGCCCCCGGCCGCCCTTGTGCAGCACGCCTCGGCCTTTGTGGCCCCGTCCTCCCAACGCCGACCCGGGCGCTTGCCTGTTCGCGTGCTCGCCGGCCTGCCTGCTTTCGGGCATCCCTTCTCCCCGTATGCCACCTTTTACAATACGCCTTTTTGCCCTGCTTAGCCTTGCTACTCCGATTGCTGGTATTTCGTCACAACCATGTCAACGCAGGTGGTCCCGCTTGTCGGTAACGGCACCCCTGAAGGAGGCCATGGGCGGCCAGCCCGGCGGCGGCTAGCTTGCATCGGCGGCTGCCTACTACTGGCATGTGGCCTATACGTCTACCTGCGCAGCGACCGCGGCGACAGCGCGGACGGGCTGCCGCTGCCGCTCAGCGCAAAGTCGCCGTATCCGCCGGTGCCCGCCGGGAACTATACCGCGCCCGACGGCATGGGGCTCGTCCAGGTGCAGTTCATCCTGCGGCACGGCGCGCGCTACCCGGCAGCCGGCGAGATGAACTCTTTTGAGCGACTCTACAGCAAGCTACGCCGCCATGTTCCACCTAGCTGGCTGGACCCTGATCTCATCACCGGGGACAAGGCCTGGGACCTGTCAGAGAGCGGTCGTCAGGAGACTGCCAGGATTGCGCGGCGCATCGTGGGGCGCTACCCGGCATTGCTGTCTAGCGGCGGCCCCGGGATGCGGTCGCTGCGGTTTGTCAGCTCGGATTTCGCGAGGACAGTGGCGACGGCAGCGGTGTTTAGGGCGACGGTGGATGCGGACAATGAGACGCCGCCAGTCGCGACTATCCCAAGGGCGAACGATACCATCTTGGCGATAAAGTATACCTGCCCGCGCTGGGCGGTGGCCAGGCTGCAGGAAAAGGCCAATTTGCCTGAAGAGTACGCCGTTTTCGATGCCATGCACGGAAAGGACCTCCGAGACCGCGTTAGCCGCCGGCTGGGCATCGACGCAGACATGATAACCGTCAACGATGTGCACAAGATGTATGCCCTGTGCGGCTACAATATGGCGCTGTACGGCAAGGACACCCACTGGTGCACGTTGCTTGACCGGCAGACGACAGAGCTGATGGAGCTTCGAAACGACATCGAATACACCCGCATCTACGGACGGTATGGCGGGGAGCTCAACCGCCACGTTGCCTGTTCCCTAGCGACCAGCGTGTTCCAGGACATCGACAGCGCCCTGCGCGATCCGGCAGCCGCCACGTCGGTCTTTCGGTTTGGCCACGCCGAGACCCTCTTGTTCCTTACAACTCTCCTCGGCGCCGACCGCGCGCTGGGTGCAGTGGACCCCCCGATCACTGGCGGCATGGGCGCCAAGGACAGCAAGCGCCGGGGATTCAAGTCGTCGGTGCTCATCCCGTTCTCGTCCAACTGGGGGCTCGAGCTCTATCGCGATCAGCACGCGCAGGCCTACTTCCGGCTGCTGCTGAATGAGCGCCCTGTCAGGCTCCCGGGCTGCGACGATGTGCTATGCCCGCTGCCAGTCCTGCGCGGCATGCTCGGCGCCGACTTGGGGTGCAACTACGCCGAGCTCTGCAAGACTAGCGAGTAGCCCACGCCTCTGTACATCTTTCCTTTGCTGCATTCGCAATCCCTCGCGTGTCAGTCCATGGATGGGCGACCTGTCGCCTCTCCCCACACACACGCCATGAGGTCGCTGATCGCGCGACCCGATCGTTGGCAGGTGCCGTCGAGTCCCACGGTGCCCGAATAGCCCCGTGCGCCCGAGCAGTGGTCGCCTACGATGCCCTAGCAGCCTGACGTCACACGGCCGTTTCACTGAGCCCCATGCCTCGCACGCCCAGGACATCTACTGCCTTTCACAATGGCAGGCGCCAAGTAGCGACGCCATGGCGGAGGTCTTTGCTAATGTAGCCGTAGAGAGGCCCGAAAGGCCGCCATTGCTACTTCGAGCAGCAGTCACCTTTCTGCAGCTCCCCAGAAAGGCAGGCGCTGGCTCGTCCCCGCAGGCTCGCTGTGCCGGAGCCCAGAGCACGTCCCTGAAGCCCGGGAGGAGATTGACATGGGGCCAAAGGCAGGGCGAGGGACTGGGTGCAAGGCCGGCCGCCGGCGGGCGCAAAGACGGAGTTGCGCCAAAGGGAGAAGCCATCCATGGATCTCGGAAAGGAGAGGCCTCCCTTTGAGCGGGGCGCAGGAGGGACCAGCCCAGCCCTTGGGGACGCCCCGCACCTGCCTTTGTCGGAGCCGCCGGCGCTGTACAAAGAGCGCACGCGCTGGCCGGCCGCCTTTTCGGCTCGCCATTGCTGCTGGACGGGAAGGCAGTGCTGAGCGCCCTGGGTCCTTTCCCTCGCCGGCCAGGCACGTAAAAGGGAATTCCACCCGCCGCCAGTAGCACCGCGGCAAAGTATAACAGCGCCCGGCCTTTGGACGCGTAGTCCGCCGGCATCACTGCGCCTTCCTCTGGTCACTGCATTTGCACCTTTTCTCCACTCCACCTTTCGTCCTTCATTCTTCCTGGCCTCTGCACAGCAACGTCCAACTCTGCATCCTCGCCTCTGTACATACCCCCACTGCACCTCCACGCACTAGCTGCCGCACCCCCCGCGCACTAGCTGCTGCATCTCCCACGCACCACCTCCCCCACACACACATACGCAGCAATCACGCGGTGACGAGTAGCCATGGCCGAACCTCAGCTGCAGGCGGGTGAGGAGAAGACCGACCTGCCCCCAGTTGTTTCGCGCATGTCCATGTCCAACGAGTCCGCTGCGCCTGCCATGACGGGCGCCGCCGCGTTCAGGGCCAACATTGCCCAGATGTTCGCCGACCGCAAGCTCCTCAAGCACCTGTACTACTTTATCGGGCTCTGCCTCGTCTCGTTCCTACCGCTGATGTTTGCCGGGATAGCCCTGGCCTTCTCATCTCCTTCTGGCGGTGCCAAAATCGCCATCTACCTGACCACGCTGACCATTGCCTTTGTCAGCATCGGCTTCAGCGGCTGGCTCACCTACCAGCGCCTCTGCAGGGCCATCGGCAACGACGACGGGTCCCGCGCGCGGCGGGTGTCGGAGGTCAACATTGTCGGCGCCCCCACCGAGGCGTTTACCCCGTCACAGCAGTATTATAACGGCGCTGCCAACGACGACGACGACGACGACGACAGCGATAGCGGCGCCCAGCCGCGGTCGCACGCTATTACTATGCATATCCCCGATAGCACGATCCCGCCGGTTCCTCCGCTGCCTCCAATCGGCCAGATGCCGTATCCGCCGCCGTACCATGGCAGCGCTTCACAGCAGTCCCACCCACCACAGCTCAGCATGCCGTTGCCTCCCGTGCCGGCCGCACTCCCGCCGCTCCCACCGGTCGGCGCTCTTACCGGGGTGCCGCCGGCACCGCCGCTCCCACCGGCTGGCGCCCTTCCCGGAGTGCCGCCAGCACCGCCGCTTCCATTGGGCGGCGTGCCGGTGCCGCCACCGATCCACCACTACGACGGGCGCCTGAGCGCCAGCGAGTCAAAGGCCTACGGCCTCGGCAAGGATATCGATGCCGATAACGACTATTACGACGACGGCATCAAGCTGTACTCGTTCGAGACAGTCAAGGTACAACCCGACAAGTCGCAGGGCTACGCAATGCACCGGCGCATGAGCCGGAGCGTCCCAGAACTGGGCCACGAGGAGAGCGAGTATGGCGGCGCTGGACACAACAACCAGCGCCACATGCTTGTCGCATCCGAGCTGCTGTCTGCGTCAGATGCCGGAGACAGCGGCTACCAGCAGTACAGCGCCAACGTGCCGAGCAGGCCAGACATGCACCCCAGCGTGGTACCCGCAAACCGCTACGAGGAGGCCCGCGCGCGAGGCTCGTCCATCTATGAACAAGCGCCCCAGCCTCAGAACCCCAATGCTCCTGCGGCGTCGTCTATCGACGATCTCCTCGAGACTATGCTCGAGACATTCACCGACGGCAGCCGCCCAAACACGACGGTTAGCAAGCCGCCGCCGCCTTCCGTCCCGCTTCCTCTGCCCAGACCGCCGATTACTGAGGCCACCACTGCAGACATGACCGCCAATGTCCAACGGAAGGGCAGCGGGAAGCGCAGGGTGGCCGCCACGAGGCAGTTCGGTGACAACTCGGACGACGGCGACTTTTTGGATAGCGACAGCGACGCCATGAGCTCGCGGGGTGTGTCGCCGGCCGCCAAGCAGCGGCCCGATGTCAATAGCGAAGGCACCGGCAAGTGGAAGCCGGCCAGCGTCAACTTTGACAACATTGCCGCCCACATTGCTCTGGCGCTAAACCAGCCCAACGGCCCCCAGGGTACGCGCGGCGGACTGCATGTGGCCAATGTTTCCAGCAGCCGCGATAGCGTGTCCATCGAGGTGTGCACTCCGGACCTGACTCCCCGCCGAGCGGAGCAGGCCACAACACCCCCGGCACAGAGGGCAGTTGTCCACACGCGCACACCGCCGAACGGCCACGTCCAGAAGTACGATATTGAGTCCGTGACGTCGGCGTCCACCTTTGACTAGCGAGGCGAATGAAGCCGTCTAATGATATCAATACATGACCTGTATCTAGCCAAGGGACGCCACAAGGGGCGGCAGCGAGTAAAAGTATTGTACACATTTGGCAAGCGGCACCAGCGGCACGCTGTAGACGGGGTGCACGGGCTTTATGGCGTTGGACTGCACGCCCACGATCTCCGCTCCGGCCGGCAGGGGCCCCCACTGCATCATTCGGGCAGGCACACTGTAGATGGCCGTGGTATCGCCTATTGCCTCCTCAGGCTCCACGCCAGTGTAGTGCTGCGACAGCGACAGCCCCAGCAGGCAGTACATGGTGTGGTAGAGGTCGGGCGACTTGCCAGGCTTGTCGCGCAGCCCGCCCATCCGAGAATCCTGACAGCACGCCAGGACGTACCGCTGCAGCGCCGCGCGCTCGTATAGGTACCCGTCGCGTTGCGACCGCCCCAGTGCTTTCTGGAGCAGCGTGAACGCGCCGCCGACCCAGTACGCGTAGCAGCCGTCTACCAGCTTGTTTGTGCGGCCGTTGAACCCGCCTTCGAACGCCAGCTGCCTGGCAGACAGCCACCGCGCAAGGCGACCAAGGTCCAGCACATCAGTCCTCCCCAAGATCTCCAGCGCCGCCAGCCCACACACCGTGTAGCCGCCGTGCGCCTCGACGCCTGGGAAGGGCCCGATCCCGCCCTCGCACGTCTGGCATCGTGCAACAAAATCCGCCGACCCGGCGATCAGCTCGGGCGTCATAATGTTCAGCAGCGATGCAATTACCAGGGCACAGTAAATCCCGCGCACATCCACCTCGCCACCGGCATGCATCTCGAACGACCCATCAGCGCGCTTCATCTTCATCAGCCAGCTATACATTGCCATACGGTCGATGGCCTCGTACGCCTCGCGACCTCCAACCAGCACCAGCGCCATGACAGCAGCAAACGATCCAGCCAGATGAGGCAGCTGTCTGTCGCCGCCAGCAAACCCGCCGCTGGCCACCTGAAACCGCCGCACCGTGTCCAGCGCCCGCCGGCGGAGCTGAGGGCCGATCTCGCTGCCCATCATGTCGAGCGAGTTGAGGCACCAGAACGCGAGCCACGGCTGCGACGCGTCCAGAACCGCAAACTCGCTGGACAGCCCGTGCAGCGCATCGCGGACAAACTGCTCGTGCTTGCCGCGCATCAGCCGGTACCGGCTGTCGTCGATGACGCCGCCCTGCGCGGCCGTGCCAGGGTCAACGAACCTTTGGTAAATCCGCCCGATTGTGTCCTCGACATCGACCTGCTTCCGCGACGTCTCCGTCTCGTGCATGTTGTCATCGTAGCGGAAATGGAAGCTGAAAAGCGGCGCCATTGTGGACCACGCAGACACCGGCTCCCCTGGGAGACACGCTGACAGTCGTCGCTACACACAGGCTGCCAGCGCAGAGACAACAAGCCCAAAGGACGCAGCCGCAGAACAAGAGGCAAGGAGCGGCAGGCAAAGGCCTAGCCTACTCGCAGCTGCGCCCTCCCCGCAAGCACTCCGCCGATCGCGCTGTACCCGCCACCCTGCCGCACAGCGCTGCTTCCTCCTGATCATCGATGCTGATCAAATCGCCGTGGGCGTGCTTTTCGCCGTGAGCCACACGCTTTTCTGGCGTGTGCCCAGCACATCCGCCACTGCAGTTCCCTCTCCTCCCAACTTTGGGTTTACTGAACGCTAGTTGACATCAGCGGATACTATGTGCGTATACGGCAGACGCGTTTGGCGCAGCGCGGCGGATGGATGCGCCGCCCAGACAGCGGGGCGGCGGGTGCGCAGCAGCCGGCCATGCCCCGGCATCGGATGGATGCGAGTGGGCGGGGCGGATGGATGCTGCGGGCGCGCTGCCGTCCCTGCGCTGCCGGCGGCCACGTGGCCCATCCCTTGCCAGCCTCGGTGCTGCTTGCGGGCCAGCAAATGTCGAATGGTGCACGGCCCGCATGCGCACATTCAGAGGCGGCGGGGGAGGCGCGCAGGCTCCGTGCTCCGGGACGGAGCAGGCTGCGCCCAGCGCCCGCTCTCCAACACTGGCCGACCAAGGCGCTAATTCGTTGCATGCCTTGCTCGCCCCTGGCGTGCCTTTGCCTTTGCTTTGTCGCTGTAGCAGATGGCTGACGCAGCACCGGCCGATAGACGTGGTGGTTTTGGACGCGGTCGCGGACGCGGCCGCGGTGGCCGCGGGCGTGGTGGCCGTGGGCGTGGTCGCCGTGACGAGGGCGAGCAGGCCTGGAACCCAGTGACCAAGCTCGGGCGGCTGGTCAAGGACGGCAAGATCAAGACGATCGAGCAGATCTACCTGTTCTCGCTGCCCATCAAGGAGTACCAGGTCGTGGACGCGCTCCTGCCCAAGCTCAAGGACGAGGTCATGAAGATCACGCCCGTGCAGAAGCAGACCCGCGCCGGTCAGCGCACCCGCTTCAAGGCGTTTGTTGCGATCGGCGACCATGACGGTCACGTCGGCCTCGGCGTCAAGTGCGCAAAGGAGGTTGCCTCGGCCATCCGCGGCGCCATCATCCTGGCCAAGCTCTCGGTCATCCCCGTCCGCCGTGGCTACTGGGGTGGCAAGCTCGGCCCGCCCCACACCGTGCCCATCAAGGTCACCGGCAAGTGCGGCTCCGTCACCTGCCGCCTCGTGCCTGCGCCCCGCGGTACCGGCCTCGTTGCTGCGCCGACGCCCAAGATGATCCTGTCGCTGGCCGGTGTCACCGATTGCTACACCACCGCGCGCGGCTCGACCAAGACCCTTGGCAACTTTGTGAAGGCCACCTTCATCGCCATCGGCAACACCTACTCGTTCCTGACCCCCGACCTCTGGACCGAGACTGCCTTCACCAGGGACCCGTACCAGGAGTTCACCGACCACCTGGCCAAGACCGCTGACAAGAGGAACAAGTACTAGATGCTCACCGGACCCCCCAGGGCAGCATAGTGTCTCTCCATATAACACTCAAACTATCGCCTCACTGCTCCGCTCTTTCGGCCGCTGCCAGACTCGTGTGTGAGCGATGAATTACCACTGCCAGTGTGGCCGGCTGCGGCGGTTGCTAGGACAAGTGAATTGTCGCAGCAAGAGGAGCAAACAGGACTATTGTGATGCGCGCTAGTCGTGCTTGAGCTCCCGCATCTCCTTGTGGGCGCCCGCCGCGTCGACGATGAAGATCTCGAGGTAGTCGCCCGTGTAGATATCGCGCTCAGTGGCGCTGGTGAACGCGTCCACAGCGATCTTGAATGCCTCCTCGCGGGTGAGCAGCCTGTTGGGGTCTGCATCGCGCTGGTTCTTGAACCTGACCTGGTTATCCAGGAACGGCTGGATCAGGGCCGACGCCGAGCCAAAGCACACGCCGGTGACCCGTTGCATATTGCCAACCGCATCGTACGAGTACGCTGCGCCCGCGCCCTTGGCGTCAATTCCCGCCAGCACAGGGAACACGTAGTACGGGAGCATGCGCCTGCTATACATGGTGTTTGACAGCAGCTGCGCCAGCGCCGGCGTGCTAATCTGCCTATCGTGTCTGTGCTGGTAGAGCTGCGCCCGCTGCTCAAGCACCTCGTACAGCCGCTTCGAGTCGGCCGAGCACCCCGACGTCCCAAGTACCGCATTGTTCGACAGCACAAACGCCTTTGGGCTGTACCGACTGTTGATAAGGTACCCGTCGCTCTGGCGCGTGTCCGACGCCACGAGCACGTAGTCCGCTCCGGCAATTGCCAGCGTTGTCCCCCCGTTGTCCACATACGGGCTCCAGCGGTTGTGATTGTGCGCCTCAATCGGGGCCTCCATGGGCCTCGCCTGCATTGCGAGATCCATTCTGCTTCTCCACGCGCTGCTGGTACTGCTGCAAAACGGCTGGCCACGACTACAAGTACGAGAGGCGAGTGGCAGATGATGCGACGCCAACCAGGCCTGGAATGAGTTGGAGGAAAGAGCGCAGTGACCCCGCTGGCCTCCCACGGCGTGACATAGGCGCGCGGCAACACGTCAGCGCTGGCGGCGATCGCGATCAGCGCCGTGATCACCATGGCCAGCCTTGTCGCGTAGGCTGGCAGCCAGCTCTCGGAGCGAAACACCAGCTCTTGGAGCAGGCCAGCAACTCTTGGAGCAGGATGATCGTGTGGATGGGCTTCATTGCAGTCGCATGAAATACAAGGGGCGTACGGCAGAGGTCCTAAAAATCAGGGTCGTGCTGCATCAGACGCCGCTGCAGCGCCTCGCGGCGCTTGACGATAGATGCAATGAAGCGCTCGACGATGGTGCGGTCCTCTGGATCGATCGTCTCCTGCTCCTCCCTGAGGGGTTCGGCTGGCCGCTGCTGCTGGCCGTCCCGGCTTCGCGACGACGATGCCGACGACGGGGTGCTGGCCGTCTCCAGGATTGCCGAGAGCATCCAGATGGCCAGCTGGTAGGCGCGGTCGCACTCGAGCGGGTCGATCCACTTGAGCTCGCGCAGCGCGGCGGCCTTGCCAAGGTCCAGCGCCTTCTCGTAAAGAATCAGCACGACCGACACCTGGGACACGTTGTCCAGCTCGGACCCATGCGCCAGATGCTTGAGCACCTCGGCCCGCTCGAGGCACTCGTTGAACTTTGTGCGCACCCACTGCACCGCGCTATTGAACGCCGCAGACACGGTGACAGACGCCGCCGCCGACGCGTGTGAGGACGCCGCGCCCTTGTGCGAGGACGGTCGCAGCCCCATGCCGGCGCGCGTGGCGGTCTGGCTGGCAGGCGCCCCGCCGCCACTTCCCGTCACCGACGTCGCGTGGAGCCCTGCCCAGTACCGGCTGGCGTCGATCATGGCGCGGTGCAGGAGAGACAGCGCGCGCAGGTAGAGCACAAACGCGGCCTCGATCGTCACGTCGTCCGGGCGCAGGAAGCCGCTGGCCAGATCGGCCAGCGGGTCCTGCGTGGCAGGCGAGCTCGGCAGCATGCGCCATTTGATGTCGGCCAGGTAGCTCATCGCAAACGCCTTGTACGCGAGGCCCTCCATGCGGCGGATCGTCGGGTCCTCCTGCGGCGTCCCCTGGCTGTACCTCGACTCGAACGTCTCTGCGAGCGCCACGTCCAGCGGATTGAACACGCCGTGCACCGTGCGGCCGGCGGAAGCAACGCGTGGCCGGTCACCCGTGTCGGGGCCGGCCGCCGGTGCGCCCGGGACATTCAGCGGGCCGTCTGCGGCCTCGGCGGAGATGTTGTATTGCGGCGACACGGCGTCGTGAACCGCCCGGGCCAGCGCAGTCATCTGACGGGCCACGCCGGGCGCCTGATGGATGGCGCCGGCACGCGGCGGGTAGAATGCAAGCGGCGTTCGCGGCGACGACTCGAACTCGTCGGCCAGCACGTTCATCTCGACGGCGCGCTTCTCGATGACCACGTACTCACGCTCGGCCATCGCCTGCTCCTCCTCGGTCAGGCTTCCGCGGCGCTGGTGGCGGGCATTGGCGGGCATGCCGTGGCCCTGGGGCGCCGCAGGCAGCGGTGGGTGCGCGGGTGGGTACGCAATGTGCCGCTGGGCTGGGTGGGCCTGCTGGCGCAAGTGCCACTCGCGCGCGTCGTCGCCAAGCGACAGGCTGTCCATCTCCGCGGCGATGCGCTCCTCGCCACCCAGGGCCAGTGCGTGTTCATCGCCAGTCTCATTCTGGTCACGCCGCTCGTCAGCCGGGCGGGCTGCCGCGGGATTGCGAGTGCTTGGCGGGGGGTGTCCACGTGTCAAGTACGCCTGCTGGACGTACTGGCGGTGGTGGTTGTACGCCGCATCAGCGCGCGGGCTCGCTGCTGGCGCTGGCGAGCGCCCAGTGTGCATTTCGCGGGCCGCCTCGTTGGACAGAACGGGCGAGCGGCCCGTTGCGTGCGACTCTAGCGGCAGCGGCTGCGGTGGCAGCGCATCGTCGGCACGGCGGTCCTCGAGGCCCGGATGGGCAAAGAAGTCCTCGAACGGCATCCGGTCGTTCGGATTCATCTTGAGCAGGCGGCGCACCAGGTCCTTCAGCACAGGGTCCAGCAGCGGCCATTTGGCGCCGTCGCCCTCGGCGGCCCGCTTCTCGTCGGGGAACGTGATGTTGTCGTTGGTGCGCTCAATAATGCGCGCCAGCTCGACGTGGTTGTTTGCGCGGAATGGCGGCCGGCCGGCCATGATCTCGTAGACAACCGCGCCAATCGACCACAGGTCTGCCTTGGCGTCGTACGGCTCGTAGTGCAGGATCTCGGGCGCCATATACAGGGGCGATCCACACAGCGTCTCTGCCAGCGCCGTCGACGGCAGGTTGCGCGCAAAGCCAAAGTCGGCGACCTTGATCAGCGGATAGACCCCACGGGCCTCGGACTCGCCCATGACATAGTCGTTGCCGGGCGGCTGGAGCAGGATGTTCTGGGTCTTGATGTCGCGGTGGATGATGTCGCGCGAGCGCAGAAACCGCATTGCGACGCCCAGCTGGTGCACAAAGCTCCGCGCAATGCCCATGTTGAGCCCGCCGTAGCTGTTGCGCAGCTCTGGCAGCTCGCGGCACCGGCGCATGTAGTCGGAGAGGTCGCCCAGCGAGCAGTACTCCATGACCAGGTGGATGTGGTTGCGCGACTTGAGGCAGTCGATCAGCTCCACGATAGAGCGGTGCCTGACTGTGCGCAGGATGTTGATTTCCGTCTCCAGGTTCTCCAGGAGCCGCCGCGTCAGCGACGACCTCACCACCGACTTTACCGCCACCAGCGCATTGGTCGTCTACAGGAGGCGCACGCAAACAAATCCGCGCAACGGAGCGCCCGGGAGCGGCATGCCACGCAGCTTAGTACGGTGGGCTTTGGCCAGAGACGGCGACACGTGGCGGACAGCGGACGCAGGCGCGGCCGGCCCGTGTCTGCGCTCCGGCCGCGCGCCAGGGCGCAGCGCCCGGGCGTGGCAGTCCGCAGCACCCCGCCCCCGCCCCCCGCCCTGCGCCGGGGGGAGCCCCGCAGCGTGCCTCTACTGTCTGGCGTCCGTACGTACCGTGTTCACGCCTTTGTATACGGTGGCAAAGGACCCGCGGCCTATCTGGGCGCCCAGCTCGTAGTCGCCTATGACCACGGTGGCCCGTGGCCGCTGTGAGGCGCTGTGAGGCGGGACCTCATTGTCTGGCATTTATGTGTGCGTGCGAGGGGCACGGGTGCGAAACGTCTTACGCCTCGTCGCCAGGACGGCGCCGTCGAGGCAAAGGTGGGGCCGAGAGAAGCGGTGCAGCGGAGCCGGGGGCCGTGCGAGGCAACGTCAGCACATCAACGCGCGCTGGCTGGCAATAAAAACGAAGGCGCCGACCAACCGCGGGGCGGGAAGCGTGCGGAGAGGACGAGAAAGGCGGCCAGTGCCAAGCGCTCCAATTCCAGAGCGAGCAGGCGGTGACCGAGCGCAAATGAGAAGGTATGTAGAAAGGCCCAAAGGCAAAGCGAGACAGAGAGAGAAGGGTGCCTGCGCGCTTCGCCCCGCGGCCGTGAGCAGCGCGCGCGCCCGCCCGCCGCACAGCCGCACAGCCCAGGACCCCGGCGTCATGTGACGGCGGCAGCGGAGACATGGCGGCGTGATGCCACATGCGCCGTGCGTGGGTGGCAGCGGCGCGGGCGAGCCGCCTGGCTTCTGACTGGCACGCGGCCAGCGCTGGGAGACGCGGGCCGGCGCGGCAGCCGATGGGCGGGCGATTGCGTGCTTTTGCGGTCCGGTGCTCGCGTGCCTCGAGGCGGGCCCGGGCAGCGGCGGCGGGCGCTGCACTCAGCGCGGCCGCCCGCGCGCGGCCGACTTTACAAGGGACGGCGGCGCCTGCGCGGCCTCATGGCTGGCGAGCTCGGGCGGGCAGCGGGAGACAGGCGACGCCGCAATCGCCTTGCGCAGGTCGTAGAGCACGTCGCGGTCGTCGGCAGGGTTGAGGAACGTAATGGCCAGGCCCTTCTTGCCCTCGCGCCCGGTGCGGCCGATGCGGTGCGTGTAGCTCTCGATGTCCTTGGCCATATCGTAGTTGACGACCAGCGACACGTCCTTGACGTCGATGCCGCGCCCGGCAACGTCGGTGGCGACCAGGACGTCGGCCTCGCCGCTGCGCAGCTTGGCCAGCGCCAGCTCGCGCTGCTCCTGCGTCTTGCCGCCGTGCAGCGTGGCCACCGAGTACCGCGCCCCGGCCAGCGCCTGCCCCAGCAGGTCGACGTTCTTCTTCTGGTTGACAAACACGATGATCGGCGGCGCGTGCGTGCGCTGCCCGAGGATCGCGAGCAGCCGCTGCCGCCGCCGGTCGTCGCTGGCGATAAACTCTGCGCGCTGCTCGACCGTGTCGACCGCCTTGCCCGCAATGCCGATGGTCACTGTGGCCGGCTTGCGCAGGTAGCGGCGCGCCAGCCGCTCCACGGCCGCCGGCATCGTGGCGGAGAACATGGTCGTCTGGCGGTACTGGAAGCGGTCGTTGTCGGCGTGGTCCTCGGGCTTGACGTTGGGCACCGGCAGGGCGTCTAGGATAAAGTTGACGTCCTCCTCAAATCCCATGTCCACCATCCGGTCCACCTCGTCCATCACCACGTACGTGCACTGGTTGAGCACCAGCACCCGCCGGTCGATGCAGTCGCGCAGCCGCCCGGGCGTGGCGATGATGATCTCGGCCCCGTGCCGCAGCGCAAACGCCTGCTGCTCAATGTCGTGTCCGCCGACAATCGATACGGAGCGGAACCTGAGCCGGCGCGCAAACTTTTGCGTCTCAGACTCGATCTGCTGCGCCAGCTCGCGCGTCGGGGCCAGAATCAGCGCGTACGGTCCGTCGCCCATGTTGCTCTCGTCCAGCGGCGGCCGTGTCATGATGAACGCCAGCATCGGGATCAGGAACGACGCCGTCTTGCCGCTCCCTGTCTCGGCAATGCCAATCAGGTCCCGGTTCTGCAGGCCGATCGGGATGGCCTGCCGCTGGATGGGCGTCGGCTCGCGGTACCCGATGTCCTCGACCGCGCGCAGAATCTGCCGCGGTATGTTGCTCTCGGCCCACGAGCGGTACGGCCGCGGGATGCCGCCGCCCTTGCACGCGATGCTGTAATCCTCCTTGAAGATGCGCCAGTCGCGGTCGCTCATCTCATCCAGCGTCTTCTCGCTCCAGTGCCGCTCGTCCCAGAACGCCCCTTGCCTGCCTAGTTGCGCCCGCCCGCCCTCGCCGGTCGACGACGGCGGCGCCACCGGCGCCTTGCGCTCCGTCCCGGCGATGTGCCCGCGGCCAAACAGCGCCTGCTGCGCCTCGCGGCCCTGATACAGGTCGCTCATGTCGCGCGACGTGTCCTCGGTGGTGTCCCAGTCGAACCGGACCTTGCGGCTGCCCTGCTGGCGTGCCCGCGCCGTCACCTGGTCGCCCACCAGATAGCGCTGCCGGATGGCCTCGCGCTCCTTGTCGGTCAGGACCCGGTCCCCGGTTCCATCGGTGCTCGGCCGCCCCACCAGCACAAAATCGTCGTCCCGCCGCTCTGGCACCCGGCTGCTGCTGGTGCTGGTGCTGCCTTTGCTATTAGGCGCGGGCTGCACTGGGCGGTACCGGTCGCTGTGCTTGCCCGAACTCTGCCTGTGCTTGCTGCTCCTGCCAGGGCTGTCAGGGCTCCGCGAGCGCCTCCGACGTGGCTCGCCGTGGCCGCCGCCATCAGCTGCCCGTCTGCGGCCCTCCTCTGCGCGCCTGTGGTCCTCATCCACCCGCCTGCCGCCGTCGACCGCAGAGTGCTCGGTGCGGAGCTGCTGTACCTCTGCCTCGCGCTGTTGGCGCATCTCATCTGCTGCGCGTTGTTTCTGCTCCAGGGCCCGCTGCGCACGCTCGGCCTTGGTCAGGAAGACTGGCTTTGCGGGCTCGGCCTTTGCGTTCCGTATCCGCAGGGCCTCCTCGACCGACAGCGGACCGTTGCCCTTGGCCCTGCGCGGCACGTCGTCGTCCCGGGCCGACGCCGTGCTGCCCGCGCCGCGGCCGGCGACCGGTTGTCGCGACGACGCAAATGGATCGACGCGGCGCGGCCTGCCCGGCTCGTCGACGTCCATGTGGGTCTGCCTGCGGTCCTTGTCCGCCCTAGTGCTAAATTCCATGG
>JANBOI010000170.1:0-14705 GCA_027595825.1 Coemansia biformis
GGCCTGTCGAGCCACGGGCCTGTCAAGCTGCACAGAGTGAGTGGGATTACTGGTGTCGGTCAATAAAGTCTAGGCACGCCTGGCTTGTTTTCCCCAGCGGAAACAGCATCCGTCCGCCGCTGCCGATGCGTGCAAACTCGGGCGTGCTCCGTGTGTTTACGAGCGCCGCACGCGCCTCCTCCTCCCGCTCCGACACATCGCCAGCAGGGCTGGCTGCGCCGGTTATGCAGAGGATCGGCGCGTTCACCAGCCCCCACGACCGCCTGTCAAGTCTGCTCCACATCAGCGAGTCGGCCAGCACTCCCGGCCGCCGGGAGCTCCAGTGGCTGAAAAACACGCCAATGCCCTCGTAGAGCCGCGCCAGTGTCGGGTCGTCCTTGATCTCGGCAATGCTCTCAGCCCCGCATATCTCAGACACCGCCCGCAGAAAGTAGCTGTCGTTGGCCGTGCGCGCCAGCGCGTTGTATGCCGCCCGGGTCCGCGCCCACTCGGGCACCAGCGTGTGGAGCTGCTCCGCCATCCGGCGCGGCTGCCGAGCCGGCGCAAGCTGCGGATCAACCAGCGTGATGGTCCGGACCCGCCTTCGAAACCCAGCCAGTCCCGCCATCTCCAGCGCGATCGGGGCCGCGACGGTGTGCGCAATGACATGCACGGACGGGATGCGCAGGTTCTCGATCAGGCGGGCGGCCGTGGCTGCCTGCGCCAGAAATGTCGGCGAGTGTGGAGGCGACGACTCTAGATATCCTGGGCGCGAGATGCTCAACATACCCAGTGGCGGTGTCGGCACGGCAAAGCGCGACTGCTGCTCGCCGGCTCGCTCCTGCACGCCGGCCCGCTCCTGCACGTTGTAGACCGAGTATGTTCCAAAGCGGCTGGGCATCAGGGGGTTGCGCAGCCTGTGCGCGTGTGCCAGCCCGCCCGCAAACCACCGCGCCACGTCAAATCCGCCAGGGTCGTTGCCGTGCAGAAACAACACGCAGGGAAGATGCCTCAGCCCGGGCTCGAACGACGAGTTGAAGCGCGGCGAGGCGGTCAGGAAGGGCTCGGGGAAATTCAGCGTCGAATCAAAGGTGTACTGCAGCGTCGCCGTGGCGCTGGCGCTCCGCTGTGCAAGGTGGTGCGTGCGCGCGTCGTCGCGCTGCCGGCTGTGGGCCGTCTGTGCGCCCGAGTCCTCTGCCCTGAAGGGCTCGGCGCTGAGGGTCATTGTCATGTGGTTGAAGCGCAGGAGCTTGTCGACATGGCTCTTCCAGCGCACGAATCCGCTCATGGTCGGCGCCGAAACCGCCTGCGCCGCCGCGCGGGAGAGCCGAGGGCGTGCGTGCAAGAAGGAGCAACAGGCGCGGCAATTGTCAGGCGAAGGGCGCGGATTTGACAGCAGCGCGCAAGCGCTGCAACGAGTGGCGCGGTTTGGTCTGCTCGCGTCAGAGCCTCAGCAGCCAGCTGATCTGATCGTTTGCTAGTAGATCGCAGTGGCTGAGGTCGCCGCACTATAGCACCTGGGTGGCCATACTAGGGGGCTTCAACTAGTGCGCCATCCATGCAGCGCCCGGGCCTTGCCTCTCTCACCGCTCCCCTCTCCGACTTACTGCCAGCCCTACGCACGCCCAGCCGCTGCTGCCCGAGTATACACACCTAGCCGATGTCGGACGCAGCGTCTGAAGCACTTGCCAGAGAGGCCGCCGCGCGCAGCCACTGCGGCTGTGGCCACGGTCACGGCGCCGAGCCCGAGCCCGAGCGCGTGAGCGGCCCCCAGCATAGCGATCCACGCGAGGACGCCAGCGCAGACAAGCAGGAGGCAACGGCACATGGCGGGGACCACGGCCACAGCCATTGCGGAGGCCACAGCCACGACCACGACCAGGCGCACCCAGGCCAGGTCATCCAGTACAAGGAAGCGCCTCCGCAGTTTGGCCTGGCGACACATGTCGACGACATCATCCACACCGAGTTCAGATACGTCAGCGGCTTCAGGCCCTTCCAGTTCCACGCGCCGGGAAGCTGCCTCGAGCCGCTTGAAGCACCGGGCGCCGGCACGCAGTCCTCAGAGTAGTGCCTGCAGCGCGCGGGCCCTGCGCCTCGTGCGTGCCCCGTGTATGCCTCTTGTAATAGAAATATACTTGCTCGGCGGGCGTCTCTGTGAAGGCCCCATTGAAGCCGTCCAAGCGCCGCCCAGCAGCGCCAGGGCGGGGACCTGCGGCGTCCTGCGCGCCGGAAGCGCCCGAGACAGGGGGTGCCGACCGGCTCGTCCACGCGAGATGCTCTGTCTGGCGCCGTCGCTGGGCAGCGCGATGCATCTCGGCTAGCCCTGTTCTGGAAGGCGAGGCGGCACCCGTGCCAGTCAGCATCCGCGACCGCTGCGGCTGCCAACACAGCAGGGCACAATGGAAGGCCCCATGCGAGGCTGGGCGGAGCACACATCTCCGCCGCGGAGAGCCGCCGGCGCGGACGGGTCTCATGGGGCGGGCGGGAGCGGCAAGGGTGGGGTGTATCCTGCGAATGTCCCCCCTCGCGCGAGGCACCGGCCGTGCACGCCATGCACCACGCCCAAAGAACGCCTGCAATCCCGCTCAGGCAGCGCGCCATCCGCTGGGGCACAAAAGCACGTCTGGCCGGTCGCGCATGCGCTCCTTGCTTCTGCTCTCATCCGATATTCGTAGCATACGCCGACGCCAGAGTCTGTAGAGCACGCCCTGTACCGATAGACTCGCTCGCCCTGTACCGATAGACTCGCCAGCCATGGTTCCTGACACAAGCAAGCCCAGCGACCAGCTCGAGTGGACCCACGAGATCCACATGGGGCGGCCCAGGTGGTTCGTCGCCGACCACATCTACGAGCTCGTTGGCAACTACGAGAGGTTCGTCCCGGGCGTCGTGCCCATCCCCGCCGGCCAGCACCCCGACTCGGCCTTCTCTGACGAGCTCAAGTGAGCGGCCCCCCGCCGGCAGCGCCCAGACCCCGACCAGCCGGCCGGCCGGCCATCCCTTCCGCGCTCAGCCGCCCGCGCAGACATGGGCTGCATGCGCTGGCACGGGGGCGCCAAGGCGCATGGGGGCGCAGGGACGCGCGGCGGGCCTCGCTTCCCTTCGGTCGCGCTTTTCACGCACTTTACTCTGAAAGAAAGAAAGAAAGCACTCGCACATTCAGCTCGAGGCTCAGACGACAATGGACATGCCAGACCACGGCGGCCACGGCGGCCACGGCGGCAATGCCCGCCCAATGTGCGCAATGAACATGTCGCTCAACTGGAGCACCGACAACGTCTGCGTGTTGTTTGACTTTTGGCGCATAAACTCGGGCACGTCGCTGGCGTTCTCCTGGGTTGCTGTGTTCCTGCTCGGCTACCTGTATGAGCTCAGCCGTGCGCGCGTGCGCCGCTGGGAGCTGGCGCTGGCGCGGGAGGGCGCTCCCGGGGCCCATGCTGCGCCGGGAACCCCGCTGGTCGCGGACGGCGGCAGCGGCGGCGCCCGCATGTGCACGCGCTGGAAGCGAGCGCTCTTCTACGGGCTTCTTGTGGCATACTCGTACTCACTCATGCTGATTTTCATGACCTACAACGGCTTCCTCATCCTCGCAGTCATCGGCGGCGCCGTCGCCGGGCACTACGCATACAGCACCGACGTATTGGGCGCCGTCCGCGGGGCCAGCTGCCACTAGCGCGCAGCGCCTGCTTTATCACTTGCAGACCACTCCCAGTCTTCTTCCTGGCCAGCAGCTGGCACTTGCTGTAAACGGAGTCCCCCACCCATTGCCACTCTGGGCGCCGCAGCCTAGTAGCCGCGCTGCGCCTGCCGAGCGAGGACCGCGGCAAACTCCCTGATTGCCGCGACGTCCGAGAGCCGCCGGACAATGTCCACTGCGTACTCCTTGCCTGCAAGGTTGCCCACCACGCTCCCGGGCCCCATCGCGCCCCAGCGCGAGATGCCGTGGATCTCCTTCAGATACTGCATCGACTGCAGCCACAGCACCGGACTGTCGACCTGCTCAATGAGGTGCTGCTGCGCCTCGCCCGCCGAGCCGTGCGGGCGCGCCGTGACGTTGGATATCACAGGCATTGACCATGCGCTCCGGTCGCGAATGGGTGCCAGCTCGCGGATCCGCGCCTCGAGCGCCGCCTTTGCAGGCCGCATCAGCCGGCAGTGAAAGGGCGCCGACACGGGCAGGTTGACCGCGCGCGCGGCGAGGCGCTTCAGCTGCAGCGAGGCCAGCGCCCTGTCCACTGCTGCCCTTGTCCCGCTGAGGACAATCTGGCTACTGGAGTTGATGTTTGCCACCTGCACCACGCCGCAGTTCGTTCCGTCCGGCTCGACAGCGGCATCGCCGGTGGAGGTGGCGGCGGCGCACTCGTCGGCAATTGCCCGCTGCACCCGCTCGACGTCCGCCACGACGTCGGCAATGTTGGCTGTGCGCAATATACACGCCGACATGGCGTAGTCCCGCCCCTTCACTGCGGCCTGCATGGCCTCGCCGCGAGTGCGCACCAGGCGGATGCCGTCGGCAAGCGACACCGCCTGTGCGGCAATAAGCGCCGAATACTCGCCCACCGAGTGGCCCATCGCAAAGGAGAACATGTCCGATGCCGCCAGCCCGGTGGCGCTCTCCAGCGCCCGCAGCGCCGCCACCGACACGGCCACGATTGCCGGCTGCGCGTTTTCCGTCAGCACCAGGTCCTTTGGGTCTCCGCCAAGAACAAGGCGGCTTAGGCCGAGCCCAAGCGCCTCGTCCGTCTCTTCAAAGACCTCCCTGGCCGCCGGGAACTGCTCGTAGAGGTCCTTCCCCATCCCGACAAACTGCGCGCCCTGTCCCGGGAATATGACGGCGCGCTGGTGGCGGTACAGCTGCGGCGCGCGGCCCCGCTCTGGCGCTGCGGCCTTGGGAGGCTGCGTTGCATAGCGCCGCGCACAGCAGCCCCTCCGCCGGCCAAGCGCCCCGAGCGGCTGGCGAAGCTGCATCGCCCCGCTGTATGGCGGACGGCGCCGACTCTGCCGAGTGGCAGCCCAGGTCCACACGGGCTGCAGCCGAGTAAAAGCTGGGCGAAGCTGCCGGCAAGCAAGACTGCGAGGTGCGTGAGGCTGACCAGCCGCCAGCGTGCTTCCTCTCTCCTAAGCGGCGACTAGGCTGGCAAATTAGCAGATAGCGAAGGCAAGTCCCGCCAGCACGTCCCCGCCGCCGCCGCCGCCGTTGTGGCGCACAGGCTTCAGGCGGCTGATTGGCTTCGATCACGTGAGCCGGCTGTTGATGATCGTGTGATCAGCGCATGCACTGGGCCAGCATCTCACGTGTCCTCGCCAAGCGATGCGCTCACACACTGCACAACCGGGGACGGATGTTACCAACACCCCACACTTCTGCTATCCAAGGTCCCTCAGAAAGCCCTCTTGAAAGCCCTTCTATTCAGACACAAACGGCCCTGGACCTTCCGCGTTGCTTCAGCGGCGCTTGTAGATGCAGGGCTTCAGCAGTCCTGGCTGCGCGCTGGCGTTCTTGGGATGCGGGCCGATCTTTGTAAAGTTGAGCACCACAAACATCTTGTTCGCTGTGTCCTTGTGGCCCAGCTTGAACCCCTGCTCCTCGAGTGCCGCGACGAATGCATCCATGTCCGAGATCCGGCTCACCACCTCGGCAAGCTTCAGCTCCCCGCCCATGCGCAGGATACGGTTGGCTTCTCGAATAAACGCAATAAAGTCTGTGCCCATCAGGGCCAGACAAAAGATTGCCATGTCAGCTGTGCCGCTGCTCAGCGGGACGTTGGCAATGTTGCAGGGCGTTATGCGCTTGTTGTAGCCAACCAGGTCAAACGAGTGGACTGTGTGCTGCTCCCCAATGGCCGCCGCCAGCCGCGCTTCGCCGCATCCCATGTCGGCCACCACCAACCGCTGCCTGCCCTCAAGCTGCCTAATGAACAGGTCGAGTGGGTTGGCCGGCCACTTTCTCACCTGCGCTGCAAACCCCTCATGGTACTCCTCAAATATGCTGGGGTCATTTTGGACCATCTTGAAGGTCTCCTCGCCAGTTGTCGTGTACATGGACTCGTTGATCCAGCGGAATCGTGCGCCTTTGAGCTTTTGCTGCATCCTCATTTGCAGCGCGCTTAGCCCAGCGGATCCTTGCTGCGGCTGTGGCTGCTGTTGCCGCTGCTGTCGTTGTTTATCATGTTCTGGCTTCTGTGGCGACCGCTGCTGCACCTGCTCGCGTGGCTTTGGGCTTGCGTTCCTCGTTGCCAACAGCTCTCTGACCCGCTTCAGCCTGTGCGCCCGCTGAGATGTAGACTCCTTTTTCGCAACCCTGGGGCCGGCGCCCGCGCCCGCGGCCGCCCTGGTTGCACCTGTGCCCGTGCGCGCGGTGCTGCTGCGGCTGTCGGGCCGATGGTCCATCTTGGGGTGCGGCGGAGCAGAGTTGGATGCTTGGACGGCGCATTTCACAGGCGACAGCGAGTGGAGACGCTGCCTTTGCCAGCTGCCAATCGATGACCCGCATTATGGCTTGGCGGCACGCGGGCCGGCCAAGGTAACATCCCGCCCCGGGCCGCCCGTAAAGGCACACAGCATGACGGCAACGTCCGTTAGGCCGACTCCTGTGGCAGGGAGAGAGATCCCCCTAACTGCGCCCGCGCGAGAGTGCAGCGAAAGCAGCCGCGCCACGGCGACCCCACCTGGAGCGCCATCCTGTCGCGTATTCTAGCCTCCGGTGTGCACAGCGAGCGGTCGGCGCGCGGACATGAGTTCGGTGTATGTCAGCGAGCCGGCGACAAGCGGCAAGGTCGTGCTGGAAACCACGGCGGGCGACCTGGAAATCGAGCTGTGGTCGAGGGAGGCCCCCAAGGCGTGTCGGAACTTCATCCAGCTGTGCCTCGAAGGGTACTACAATGACACAGTCTTCCACCGGGTCGTTCCCGGCTGGATCGTGCAGGGCGGCGACCCCACGGGGAGCGGCGAAGGCAGGTGCCGGGCGTGCCGCCTATGCGGCAGCAATTAGAGGCGGCTGCCGGGCTGCTGGTGGCTAACCGTCACCATGCACGGATCGACGCGCTGTAGGTGGCGAGTCGATATACGGTGCGCCGTTTGTCGACGAGTTCCACTCCCGCCTACGCTTCAGCCGCCGGGGAATGCTGGGCATGGCGAGCACCGGTCCTGACGCGAACGGCAGCCAGTTCTTCATCACGCTCGCGCCAACCCCAGAACTGCAAAAGAAGAACACGCTGTTTGCAACGGTAAGGGCCGGACAGACCACCGCCAGCTCCAGTACTTTGGCGACACCTGGTGCAGACCCAGGTTGGCACGACGCTAAATGGCCTTTGTCCACATGTCTGCATGGGGCTCGAGTAGGTTGTTGGCGACAGCCTGTTCAGCGCGCTGAAGCTCGGCGCCGGTGAGGTCGACAAGGACACAGAGCGGCCAACGCATCCAAAGCGGATAGTGCGGGCGCGCGTCCTGGACAACCCGTTTGCGGATATCGTCCCGCGCATGAGGCCAGAGACAGCTGCGGTGTCCGATCGCGCTTCAGGCGCAAAGGCAAAACGGGCCAAGGCAGTCAAGAACAGCAAGCTTCTGTCGTTTGCTGACGATGGAGACGACGACGACAACGTGCTGGAACACAAAGCCAGCGGACCCGCAATGAAGAGCAGCCACGATCTGCTGGTCGCTGACCCAATGCTCCGCGGTGCGCCTGTCGCAGGTCGCACCCCGTTTGTAGCGCGGTCTGGCGGGGATGCCGCCCAGAAGCCTGGCGAGGATGCCACCCAGAAGCCAGACGAGGATGCCACCCAGAAGCCAGACGAGGATGGCGCGCAGATTTCTGTTGGCCAGGACAGCGGGGAGGAGGCGGACAAGGCTGCGAGTCGGCGACCAGCAGCAGCAAAGCAACGACTGCTCTTTGGTGCCGGCAAGGGCGCCAAGCGGCCCAGGGCTGGCGCAGGGGAGGATGAGCTGCTCGCCCGGCTTGGCGCGTTCCAGTCGCAGATCCGCCACATGAAGGGCGCACGCCCGGCGCCGGGCCCGGGCCCCATGAAGCCGGCGACTGGCGACTGGCTCGCGCACGCGCTCAACGCCAAGGACAGCGGCAGCCAGCGTCTGACGCCGGCTGCCGACGACTGCGAGGTCACCGACCCGCGCACCCAGGTGCGAGATCCGCCCGGGCATTGATCAGGCGCTGCCTAGCGACGCGTCTGGACGTGCTTTCACTTTCCCAGAGGCCTCCTTTGTTTGCGAATTTGTAAGGCAAATTGCCGTGTCTAGCTGGCAGTTAGCTGTATTGCATTCGACAGCGCGCGCGTGCTGAATGATGAGCGCCGAGGCGGCTCCGCCGGCGGCGCTGGCGCAGGCATTGTCGGCGCTCTCGCTGGATGGCCGGCGGCCTGAAAGCCGGCAGGTGAATGGGGGAGCCCTCGAGCACCTCCTCCCGGAGCTTGTCGACGCGCTGATCGCCACGACCCGCGAGACGAAATTCATGGCCGAGCAGCGGCTGCGCGGCGCTCACGCCGGGGATGTCGGCGCAGTGGAACCGGACAAGCCCGCGGAGCGCAGCCAGCCCGCCTCGGGATGGGCAGAGCTCCCTGACGACGACGAGCTGATGGAGCAGGTCTACGTGAAGCTGGAGTCGGTTGGATTCCGCGTTGGCCAGCGCCTTGCGGAGCGCTTCGCCCCGCTGAACAGGCGGCTGCCCGACACCCTCGATGTCGTCAAGTTTGTGTGCAAGGACGTGTGGATGCTCCTGTTCAACCGGCAGATCGACAACCTAAAGACCAACCACCGCGGCATCTACGTGCTCCAGGACAACAAGTTCAAGTGGTTCCTGCGCATGTCTGGCAACGGCGGCGGCGCGGCGGCCGCAAGACGGGCCCAGCCCTACATCTGGCTCCCCTGTGGCGTGATCCGCGGCATACTCGACAGCTTTGGCGTCAGCACGGTAGTTGTAGCCGAGACGCTGGGGCTTCCCCAGTGCACGTTCCAGATCAAGGTTGTCTCGGGCGACTAGGCACGGCGCGCGTGCATGTACTCTACTGCAGTGTTGCCAACACAGCCGCATCAGGGCAAATGTGGTTATATTCTCGGCAAAGCCGGGGCCTCTCGCGCTGCCACTGCACTACGTGCGCAGCATCTCGTCAAGCACCTCGGCGACGACGCCGGCGGGCGCGAGCGTGAACGCGGTAGCCGGATAGATGTGCGTGCCCCAGTGCGGGTGCGACAGCACAAAGCAGTTTCCGAGGTTGAACGGCGTGTACCGCAGCAGGATCTCGGCGCCCTCGACGTCGGGGTACAACGAGGGCCCGCAGGTCGTGAAGAGCGCCATGCCTGACATGGGGTCGGTGACGTCCGCCCAGTAGCCCCGCTTGCGCAGACCGGCCACGAGCTCGGCGCCCCAGCGGTAGAACAGGTGGAGCTTGGCGTCTTTCTCCGCCTGCGTCTCCGCCTGGTAGCTGACCATCGACGACCGCGTCTTCTGGAAGGTCGGGAGAATCAGCAGCTCGCCCTCCCTACCGATAACGTCCGGGAAGACCAGCCCGATCTCCCGCCTCATCCGCCGCGGGCACGCGTGCACGGAGTACTGGAGGGCGATCTGGCTCTCGCCTGTGTCGATGTGCACGCGCAGCCGGCCAAGTATCGCCGCCAGCCGCGGCGGGAGGGGGAACACCGCTACTACTGGCTCCACCAGCGGCGCGCACCGCACGGCACGCTTGCGGATCCGCCCCTCTCCGCCCGCCAGGCCAGCATGGCCTGTGTGCGGGGCGCCCGAAAGCTCGCGGCCAACGGCTGCGACGGTCGACGGCATGGGGCCAGGCTGTTTCTGGAGTGAACGGGCGCGGCTCCCGGAATGTGCTGCTAGCCGCTGATCGCTGCGTGCCAATTCCGGCTCTCCGTCGAAGCGCAATGAAGACTTGTGAATGAGAAAAGGGGGCGCGCTCGGCAAGACCCGCGCCCTCAATCGTCCCAGCCGGTACTATGCACGGCGTGACTTTGCGCCAGGGTGGCACAGTGTGACTGACTGTCGCTGATCGCGCGCTGATCGCCGTGGCAGATCTGTGGCGGTCACATCTGTCTGCCAGGGAGAGCGCTGTATCGGGTGGACGAGCTGGCCTGGCGCAAATCGGCATCTTGTCTCCTCTGGCGCCCCCGTTCTCCGCGTCTACGCTAGCCTTTTCGCCAATGTTTGCACTGTCGGCATTTCGCGCGCTGCGCATCAGCAAGGCCCCAATGGCCGCGACAGCGGCAGCACGCTTGGCCCTGGTGAGGCGGGCGGCGGCGCCCGCCCCGCACGCTCTGGCACAGAAGGCCGGCAAGGCCACGCTCAACCAGATCATGCAGGGCCTGCGGAGAAAGTCCAGACCGGGCAGCAAGTCGCCAGCACTGGACAAGTGCCCGCAGCGCAAGGGTGTCTGTGTCAAGGTTTACACGACGAAGCCCAAGAAGCCAAACTCGGCAGTGCGCAAGGTAGCTCGTGTCCGGCTGACGAACGGGAAGACCGTCATTGCGTACATCCCTGGAGAGGGTCACAACCTGCAGGAGCACAGCGTGGTCCTGCTCCGCGGCGGCCGTGTGCCAGATCTCCCCGGCGTGCTCTACCATATCGTCCGCGGGGCGCTTGATCTGCAGGGCGTCCAGGGCCGCATGACAGCCCGAAGCAAGTACGGCACATCCAAGCCCAAGCAGTAGCTGCCGCGTGCCCGCCGGAACCGTGCAGTGCCCGCCAGCGGCCGCGCCGCATGGACGCGCTTAGCGGCTGCCTGACCCCCCACCGCCTATGTACAAGACAAGGCACCAGACAGCTCGCTCGCCACTCGGTTGTACGCTTAGATTTTCCCAATAGGTACACAGAAATTCATTTTGAGCAATGAGGGACAAACGTGGGCGCTGGTACAGAGCGTCCTTGGCAAGGGGAGAGTGCTGCCGCCGTAGCCGTCGCCGCCACTGCTGCTGGCGGCGACGGCCGGCTGCGGGTAGCCACGGCAGTGCGGGTCTAGTGGCCGTCGCTGTGGCCGTGCTCGCCATGGTCCCACGGATGGCGGAGGCCGAATGCGACAGGCCCGTCCTCCTTGATGCGGTACATCATCCAGAACCACATTGTCGCGCCAAGCCCCTTTGAGAGGACGCGGTACCTCAGGGCCACCTTGGGCGGCATGTATCCGCCAAACGGCCTTCCAGTCATGGCTCCCGTTCAGAGTCAGCACAAATCGCCAATTGAGAGTAGAAAAAAAAGGAGCAAATGCGAGGAGAATGGTGCTTGCTGGCACAGGGGGCGGGGCTGCCTGATAACAGCCCTGCTAGCGGCGCGTCTTGATTTGATTGCTGCGTTGGGCCGCCGGTTCAGCTGGCCTTGGCCTTGGCCTCCGCTTCGGCCTCGGCCTCTCTCTGGTTCATCTCCTCGAGCGCTCGGATGAGATCTGCGTCCAGGGCATTCCGCTTGGCGGCCGTGATAACGACGCCGAACCAGTAGTAGCTGAGCCCCATCAGGACGAGATTGGCAAACCTGATCACAAACGCCACAGGCGGGCTGATTGGGATGGCCGAGTTGGCCAGCTCTCTCCACACATTGATTGACAGGATCGTGCCGTAGACGACGCGGACAAAGAAGAAGCTGGACACAAGGGCCATCCCGTTGATATAATACAGTATGTAGTCCTTGAGCCCCAGGTCCTCGAATGCAAGGTGCACGTTGAGGAAGATTGTGCTGACCTCAAACATCATAAAGCAGGCGCCATAGTATTGCAGCAGGGGCCTGTAGGAGAGGACGTAGACGCTGAACGACATGACAGCGTGGCACATGAACCCCCAACCGTTGATGTCAATGTTGGCATAGGTGTTGACCATGTCCCACAGGAAGTAGCCAGCGGCAATGGCATATGCCGACTCTGCATCCAGATCACTCCCGTGAAGGGGGTTGCTCCGCAGCTTTGTGTTGGCAATGATGACCAGCGACCGGGTGACAATGTATGCCGCGTGGGAGGTGGATGTCACTCGCACGCACCACTTGTATCTCTCGACCTTGTTCATGCGGCCCCAGGAAGATGGAAAAAGGGCTGGCGTGGCCACAGCGGCAAAGCGGCAAACAGCCTCAAACAGGACAGCAGACATTAGCAACCGCGGCCAGTACATGGCAAGGCGCGGCAGGCCAATAGCCGTGCACACCCCCATAGACAAGCTGTTGTTGGCAAGCGTGCTGTTGACCATGTCCATTGTTGCAAGAGTAGCAGTGGGCAGCAGGCGCTGGCGGCTCTGGTGGCAGGCGGGGGGCTGGGGGCTGGATGGTGCGGGACTGCACAGGAGAATGGTGTGAGGAACGAGAGCGAAAGATAGATAGCGCGTGTACGAATCGGGCGGTAGGCTGCGTCTCCGCTCTCCTGCACGCCCAAGCCACGCCGCTAGAGCTATCATTAGTTGATGCGACGACCACCCAGCGCACAGCTGCTTCTCCACAGATGGGCGTTCAGGAAAGCGGCAGTACGGTGCCGCCGCCGCCGCACAAACCGGTCCAAATTAATAGTCGCAACGCCTAATAACTGTCGTCCTACTACCCGCGCCATGCGAGCCGGGCGGTGCAACGAAGGGAAGGGGATCATGGCCAGCCACTGGGATATGTGTGCTCAGGCGTATTAGGCCCTTTGCATCGCGCGACCTGCGCGCGGCCTGCATCGGGCATCGCTAGCGGGACAGCTGCTGGGCACATGCGCAGATACTGGCCAACGTGCGCACGTGTAATGGAGCACAGGCAGCCCCGCTGTCGCAAAGCAGTATCGTGCCATATGCGCTGACATCGCCGCCGCCGCCGCCGCCGCCACGCGCGTGGAGATGCAGGCAGAGCCGGCAGGGCTCTACCTCGGCGCCTGAAGCAGTCCCCGCAGGTTGGACGGAGATGGCTCTCGCCGGGTGTGTGGTAGAGTGCTGTCTTTGAGAGAAATGGAGGCAATAAACGGTGGCGGCAGATGCGCCAAGCAGGGCGACCAGCCATGGGTGGCGGGTGTCACTCGGCCTTCTTGTGCTGCGCGGGCGAGCCCTTGGCCGGGAAGCGCTTCCTCACAGCAGCGATCATAAGGTAGAACCAGTAATAGCTGAGGCTGATAACGGCGAAGTTCGCGACGCGGTAAAAGTAGTAGAGGTAGCCCGGCGTTTGTGTTCCCTTGGCCCGAAGATCCCTGAACATGAGGTAGCTTGTGGCCGTGCCAAACAGGATGCGCACGACAAAGTACAGCCCAAGTAGAATCGAGGCGTTGTAGAACTGCAGGCGGCTACCGGTCATGCCGAGCTTGTCGAGCCACCAGTTGTTGTTGAGGAAGATGGTGCTCGCCTCAAACATGATGAACGACGCGCCATAGTATTGCAGGGAGGGTCTCTACAAGTGGATGTTGGCGGGCAGCGTTGGTGAGCAAGGGGTGTCAGGCGCCGCTGAGCAGCAGCCAACATGGGCCACGGCGTAGCCAAATGGCGGTTGGTGGTACTTACGAACGACAGAATAAACACGCTGAACGAGGCAATTCCGTGGATGACAAAGCCGATTCCGAGCTTCCTGACGTCGCTGATCGACACGAAAATGTCCCAGAGGAAATAGCTACCGGCATCAAATGTGGCACATGGCGCAAGTGCGCGCATGATGACGAAGGACACAGTGGTGGCCACAAGCAGCGGGCGCAGTTAGCACGGCTCGGGTGGCAGAGCGGAGGCCCAAGGTGAGCGGCCGGGTGATCATATAGTGGCAGTCACGACGGCAGAGCGGCTGGCACCAGGCCTGGTACCACGTGCGGCGCGCACCTCCATGATAACTTACCCACAGACAATCGTGTATACCCAGGCGGTGTAGTTGTCAAAGCCGTAGAGGGTGTCTTTAATCAGCTCCTCCTTGAAGAAGATGGGGATGGCAAAGACGACGACCACGATGGCATGCACCTGGGACACGACGCGGATGCCCCAGTCGTACTTTTGCCGCGCGGACAGCGCGTCGAACTTTGCCCCAAAGACCAGCGACGAGAGCGTGCTCGACGACAGGCGCAGGGCCTGGAACAGCACGGGGAGCGCAAGCAGCACCGGCCAGTACGGCACGAGCTTTGGCAGGCCGACCAGCTCGCAGAGCCCCTGTGCCGCAGGCAGCTCAGTCAGGCGCATGTAGTGCGCGGCAAGTTGCTGCATTTCGGCGCAGGTACGCGGGCGCGCCTTCCAATTCGCCAGCGAAAAGTGCAAGGCAGGCGGGCCGGAACGCGGTGAAGATGGCGGGCGGAGGTGGGCGGATGCGGGCGGGACGGATGAGTGGGAAAGAGCAGTAAACAATACACCCGGCACGTCTCGCGCCGAGCAAGAAAGGGCCTGAGCCCCGTGTGCGCATGATGGGCCGCGCGTGTGGTGGCGGAGGCCCGCAGGTCAGCCAGCCGGCCGCTGGGGCCGTGATTGGCCGCCACGTGCCTCCCCGCGCTGGCGGTTTGTCCGCGGCCCGCCAGCGCGGACTCGCCTGACGCTGACGGGGCCGGGCGCCTGGCCACTGGGTGACCGGGCGACGCATCACCTGAGCAGCCGCCGTCCCAGCAAGACCACTGACGCCACTGACGCGGCGCGGCACTGGTAATTGAGGATATCGACAAGAAGAGCACAAAGCTGGGGCAAATCTGTTTGGTAGACGCGGGTGCGGGCCTACGGATATGCGTGGTGGTTGACAACCAACGGAGGAGACCAAGAGGCTCCTCACGTGTAGAGCGGCGACGGCTCGCGAAGGGCCGCTGGCGACGGCC
>JANBOI010000171.1:0-14657 GCA_027595825.1 Coemansia biformis
CCCGAAGGCGGGCGTCGCCTGTACACGACGAAATGCGGGCGACCGCTCTCCTCCTTGTGGCCGCCGCACTTGGTCGGCCGTGGCCGTGGCCGGGTGTGGGCGCGCAGGGGATGACAGAGGAAAGGCGCCTGGAGCTGAGGTACATGGCAGCTGCTCGGCGCATGTACCGGCACGCAATGCCGCTTGCTTGGCGCTGATCGGGTCTGTGCGCGCCGTGGGATCTGCCCCTGTAGGAGCCAAGCGAAGGTAACCGGAGCACGCGATCGCTTCCAGGCAGCTGGCTCGCGCGTGCGCAACGCGGCCCATTGTGCTCAAGTTGCACTGAGCTCGGTCCATGTAGGAGGCATTCTACCACGCGTACAATGGGTACATGAGCTACGCGTTCCCGTTTGACGAGGTAAGGGCACGGTCTCTCCTGCAGCGGCCGCGCCTGCGCGCCCAGGCAGCACCATGGGCACACTCACTACCACGTCCATGCTGCTGGACACACTTGCCACCCCTCGCCCGTGGCCGCAGCGTAGCTCAAACCGATATCGTGCGTCGGGCGCGGCCGCGACAGGGCCGATCCGTAAGTACTGCCGAGAGAGGCATGCCGCCCAAGTGCGCGACAATACCTCGCCGCGAGACGCAGCACTGAGCATCCAGGGGTGCCCGTCTTCACGCTGCTGCGCTGCGTAGCGAGAACTTTGGCTTGAACGACGTGCTCGGAGACTACCTGCTGACGCTGGTCGACACTCTCGACACGCTGGCGATCCTCGGCGACAAGGGAGAGTTTGCTCGGGCCGTGGAGAACACGCTCGCCTACCTGGGGGACTTCAACATCGACAGCCACGTCCAGGTATTTGAGGTCACCATCAGGATGCTCGGCGGTCTGCTCAGCGCGCACATCATCGCCACCGACGAGGAGGACACGCTGGGTATGCGTCTGGATGGCAACGGCACATACGATGGCGGGCTGCTGCGCCTGGCCAGGGATCTCGGGTACCGCCTGCTTCCGGCCTTTGAGGCGTCCCCAAATGGCATCCCGTTTCCAAGAGTAAGTTTGTCCTCAACCCCCCTTCTCGATCCAAGCCGCAAGACAAGCCGCACCGCGTACCAGCTGTCCACTGCCAACTAACCCCGCAGGTGCTGCTGCGATGCCCTGGTAGACGAACCTAAAGCATGGCTTCCCCAAAGGGGAGACGTCGAGCACCTGCACGGCGGGCGTGGGAACGCTGCTGCTCGAGTTTGGCGTCCTCAGCCGGCTGACTAACGAGACCATCTTTGAGGACGTCGCGCGGCTCGCGCTGAGCGATATGTGGGCCGCGCGCTCAAAGCACAACCTGTTTGGTAATACCTATGACCTGGAGCAGCAAACGGTAAGGCGCACCGCTTTTTTTTGCCAATGTACCGAATGGCGTACACACGTGGACACTGAGAACCGTGGCATGTAATACAAAGACACTACTGCGGCAGCTGTCGCCGAGTGCTCTTGCTCCACCGTCCCGTCGTGGTTTTTTTTTTTTGCTGGTAGTGGACTCACCCTGTTGCGGGCATCGGGGCCGGCGTGGACTCGATCTACGAGTATTTGCTAAAAAGCTACGTGTATTTTGGCGACGAGCGGTACCTCCAGGCGTTCGATGCGTCGTACGCCGCGCTCCTCCAGTACTCCAGAGACACGACCGGCGGATATGCGTTCTACAACGTGCACATGCGAACAACCGAAGTCGCGTCGCTCTGGGTCGATGCGCTGTCGGCGTTCTTTCCGGGGCTGATGGTCCTCGCTGGAGACGTGGATGGCGCAGAGTCGGCGTACCTGCTGTACTACCACCTATGGCGGAGATTCCGCGCCATGCCTGAGCGGTTCAACTTGTACACGCGCGAGCCAGATCTCCCCTACTACTTGCTGCGACCAGAGTTCATCGAGACCACGTATTATCTGTACCGTGCCACGCGCGATCCGTTCTACCTGTCGGTGGGTGAGATGGTCTTGAACGACCTGAACGACCTGATGCGAACATCCTGCGGCTTCACGGCGATGGAAGATGTAGTCACGCACGCCCTCGAGGAGCGCATGGACAGCTTTGTGCTGAGCGAGACGTTCAAGTACCTGTATCTGCTGTTTGACGACGACAATCCGCTGCACAAGCTGCACACCAACTACGTATTCACGACAGAGGGCCACGTTCTGCTGCCGCTTTCGGCTGTGCGCGGCGAGTCAAAGCAGTATCCGCGCGGGTCGTCCTTTTCCAAGCGCAAACTGCGGCACGCCGGCCACCCGCCAAGCCACTTGAAGCCGAGTATGCTCAAAATCGACAACATCCAGCGGAAGCTACGCAATGCCCGTGGAGGCGAGGACTTGTTTGCATTCCCAGTGTTCCCGGACGCCAACGCGACTCGCGCGCGCGGGTCTGGCGGCGCAGGACGGCTGCGTAGATGCCCTGCCCCGCGCGCGCTTGGCGTGGCGGTGCACCCCTTGCCCGCGGACCTTGCCGGCGCGCTACGGCTTCCCGGTCGCCAGGGCCCGCTGGGGCAGCTCCACGGCCTGCAACAGGTCGTGCGAGCACTCCAGAGCGAGGCGGGACATAGCGCCGCGCAGCGGGCATACCTCCTGACACTCCACGCGGCCATGTCCACGGTGACGCTGCCGCAGCGCAGCGACTTTGACAACGTCGGCACGCTTGTCTATCATGGCGGCATGGCGATCAACGAATCCAAAGGCACGCGATCCGCGCCGTGGGTTGACAGCAGATCAGCGTTTGTCAAGTCGGCGCAGCGGATAGCGCAAGAGTTTGGCGGGATGTGCAGTGTGCCGTCGCACCTTGTTTTCTCGCAGCGCCAGGAGGCATGGCGGACTCAAATGCTCACGGATGCTGCGGCTGCCGCGGAGACACAGCACGTTGTGGACATCCCGGGCGACGCCGACACGTGGATGGTGCCCGGCACCAGCCAGTACTCGATTACCGAGTACCTGTTTGCGCGGTCAACAGGTGGGCGGATCGTTATCACCAATGTTCCGTCCAGCCCTACGAGCCGGCGTGGAGTTCCCATGCTGCGCGATCTGCGGATTGAGGGGCCGGATGTCGGCAACTGGATGTCACCAGAGGCATTCCACGAGCAACAGCATGAGCAGCTGGGCTGCGGCGAGAGGCTTATGCTAGGAGCAGCGGAGGACCCCGGGACAGAGGTGCCCAGGCCAAAGCATCGTGGTTATGCCGCTTCCACCGACCAGAATGACGGACTAAAGCAGCAGCGCCTTGTGTTCACGAATGGTGCCGGGCAAGTTATGTCCGATTTTGTTCTCGTTCGAACGAGCACAAGTGCGCGGCTACCAAGGGGCGCGGCTGGACAATGTGTCCGTGGCAGTGGCAGTGACGGCAGCAAAGGGAGTGCTGCGCCAGCAGCACCAGCGCGACCAATTGTGCCTGGAGCAGCCGACAATCGGGCAATGGCACGGGAGGATTGTGCGGCAGGTGCAGGTACCGCTACTAGCGCAAAGGGGCGGCAGGGCGGGCTCAGCGAAGGTCCGCAGCAGGCGTCACATGGCGGCGGCGGCAGCAGTCGACGCCGAGAGCACGCGGGGCGGCTGGCGTACTTTGCAGAGATGTCGCTGTATCGGGGCGGCGAACCGCGCCTTGTTCCACGGCGGACGGCAGTGGCAATGCCGCATTTGGGCGGCACATCGCGGGCATACGGGTGCGAGGAGTACAGTTTGCAGGAGAAGCGGCAGCTTCAAGGAAGGGTACTCGCTGTGCGCGGCGACGACGACGGCGGATGCACAATCTGGGAGAGGGCTATTCACGCGACAAACGCCGGCGCGCTCGCATTGTTGGTGGACATGGCTGCTGGAGATGATAGCCGCAGTCGACCATGGCAATACGACAAGTACGGCGGACACGACGCGGCAATAAATGCAGGTGGCTCAGGCCAGCCGCGCGCCGGGCTTTCAGCCGCCGGCATTGCAGCACATCGCCTGATGGACAAGCTCCAGAATGAGTGTGCGTGGCGTGCATTGGCGGCTGACAAGTGCTGGCCAGAAGACCAGTACAGCATGGGCATTGGGTTGTCTGGAGAGCAGAGGCGCCAAGACGGACGGTTACGAGAGCAGAGGCGCAGCGACGGCCGAAAGCTCGCTGGACACACCGCTGAGCCACTGCGCGCAATATCGATACCAGTAGTCATCGTCGGCACGGCTGTGATTGACGAGCTCGAGGCAGACCTGGCAGTCGGGCGGTACGTTGAGGTTGAACTGCTGTAGTTTAGCCAGAGTCAAGCTGCTTGTGCCGCATCAGAGTCAAGCTGCTGGTGCCGCGTCAAAGTCAAGCTGCTGATGCCGCATCCGAGTCAAGCGATCGTGGTCGCGTGGTATGCCTCGTGCATCATCCGTCGCTCGCGTCCTGGCGAGCAAGGTAATTTTTTAGCAAAGGTGCGGCGGACGTGAAGCTGAAGTAAATGGCATGCGAACCCGCGCTTGTGCATTGTATGCCGGGTCTGGTGCGCTAGCGCAACGGGCAGATGTATTGGACGAGTGGTCACTTGGGAATTGTCCCCAAAGGGCACCATGGCCGGATACACAATGCCTGTGGAGTGGCCGTGTATACCACCCGGCCGACGAGGTGCTGCGGATGCGCATGTGGTGTCAAAGTCATATCCGCACGCAGCTGCGGTGACGGCCCACGGGGGGAGCGGGGAGGCATTTAGGACTGCGTGCAGGGGCCCCATGAGACCGCCCTGGGCGCTCAGGGGCGGTTTCCCTGTCAGCAGCTATCGGATATTGCGCAGCATGTGATGTCGCACTATACGTCCGGCTGCTGAGGGGAGTTCCGCGCAGGTGTAAATGCCGCCTAGTACCGCTGCACCAGTCCCCGCCGCCGCCGAGAGAATGAAGAGCCGCGAGCCAACAGCAGGTCCGGCGCCAAGCAGCGCCATGCGGCGGCCGCCATGAGCAGAGGTTGTCGCCGGCTGCCTCACACGGGGGCTCCCTCCACAGCGGTTGCCGATAACGACGGGCGCAGCAGCCCCATGCACAGTCCCGAGTACTCCAGCGATATTAAAAACACCAGGTGCCATGCCGGTGACGGTGCCGCGTGAGCTGGTCGCTCGCCGAGGGCTGACCGCCCGTCTCGCTCGCTCTCTCTGGGCGCATCCAGTAGCTGGACGAGTCGCATGTGCGCGGGATGGGCGAGCAGGCCGTAGCAGCGAAGCGAGCGGCCCCGCCAGCGACACGTCGCTATCACAAGGCATGCATGCACCAGGGAGTACATGTGATGAGGCTTGCGCGAGCAGTTGCAGAAGGGCAGAGCCGCGGCCTGGAAGCGCGCATGTGGGGAGCCTGGCCGCACGGTGGCCAGGTAATGCTGCGTTCATATGGCTCGACATGATGGGGAGGGCGTCCCTGCAACTCAGTACCGAGCGCCCGAGCGCGGGGAAATCAGCACCACCCCACACGCGGGCAATAGACGCATGTGGCAGGACGTGGATCCGGTGGCAGGATGCGCGCTCCTAGATGGCCGCTGGTCTGCAGCCTAGCACCACGGCGCTCTGTGCGGCCGGGCATTTCGGCGGTGGACAATCGATCACACCACCCGGTACCCTTATCTCGCGGCCAGGCCCCACATGTCCACGGGCAGGGCGGTGCCGGCCGGGGGCATTTGTGCCAGTTCGAATTGCTGATACCCCCACTCCCCCCGCGGACGCCTGCTATCTGTGGATCCGCCCCCCGGCACATATTGTCACGCCTCTGTGCGTCAATGGATTTGTCGCGTCGCAGCAGCACCCCCACTCCATTGTCGCCAGCTTCACAGTGGCAGGCGGCGGTGCGGGCGGGGCTGAAGTGGGGACGGCGGGGGCCCAAGTACCTCCTGCGGCATATTCGGCTGTAGGCGCCCGGGACAGTCACGGGGAACGGATGCGCCTCTGACCCTGGCCGCCCGCGTGGTTCGGATATGAGCCTGCCGCTCGCCGGGCGGCTGGCCCAAAGGGGCGGGGGTGCGTCAGCTGGACGCGCGCGCTGCCCCTGGGGAGCGCGATAAGGGAGACGGGGTGCTGCCGAGGTAGTGGCGGATCGGGCGCCGGTGCCGCCGGCACTGCGTAGCTGCAGCTGGGCGCGGCCAGAGATTGCAGACGGCCTGCACCACGCGACGCGCGCTCCAATCGGCGGCGGCGGCGCCGTAGCAGCAGCCACCGCGGACGAGATGGCAGCGGCGGCGAGCGAGCGATAAGGGTTGAATGGCCAGGCAGCAGGCAGGCCCACGGCACGTTGCATCGAGGGCGCAGCGCAGACAGCCGCTCCTCAGAGCGGGGCACGGCGCGCGTGGGGGGGGGGGGAGTGGCCCTCCCCCGGGGGGTGTCGCCTGCCGGGCCCTGCCGGGGGGTGTTATTTTCAGCGGGCGGGTTTCTGGGCCCAGGACGGCAGCGCGTAGCTTCGCGCGGGCATGTGTGCGCTACTAGGACAAAGGATGCTAGCTATTTTTCGGAAAAAGGCACCGCGCGCCTGCCTCGGGCGTCGGCGGAGCACTGCCCGGGGCGGCGGCGGCGGCGGCCACATCTGCCGGCTGGCCGCTCCCGTTTAAATAGCGGATCGCGCGCCAGCCCAGGCCGCCCGCCTGCTCTTGCAAGCGACGAAGCGCACGCACTCCCCCCCCACGCCCCCACTGCCAGTCCTCGGAGCTCACCCGGCCTCGCTCGCCCCAGCCCCGCTCAGCCCCCCGCACCGCTCTCCTCGCTACCACAGCACTCTCCTCTCCAGGCGAGCTCACGCATCCCCCTGAGCCAGCTTACCCGCTCACATGTTCCCGCACGCCCACTACGCCCAGCCGGCCCCTGCTCGCCACATGTACCTAGAGCCCATCCAGCTGCCCGGCCCCTGCGGAGTCCCCTGTCGCCCACACCGGTTTGCGCGCCACCACCACCAGCCATTCGCAGCTGCGGCGCCCATGCTCGAGCCGCCGAGCCAGTCGCCGACCGCAACCTGCTACTCGCCGGGCGGGTCGCTGGCATCGGACGGCACCATCAGCGACTATGCCGCCGATGTGCTCGGATCGCCCTCGCCGTCCCTTGCATCTCCCGGCGCGGGGTCGCCACCTCCGCATCCGCATCCGGCCGGCGCCACGACCGGGGCACGCAAGCCACAGCGGCGCGGCACGCGCGCGCAGTACACGGCCGAGGAGAAGGAGAGGCGGCGCAAGGTGTCGCATTCGGCTATCGAGAAGCGGCGGCGGGAGCGCACAAACAGCGTGCTGAACAAGCTGCAGCGCATGGTGCCCGGGCTCAGCAAGAGCAGCAAGATCCAGAAGCTCGAGATCCTGCAGGCATCTGCCGTCTACATTTGCGAGCTGCGCCGCCAGCTCAACCTGCCCTCCACTGCTGCCGCTGACGACGACGAGGACGGCGACGCCTCGGACGACGATGGCTGCTGCAGCGATGGCAATGGCACCGGTGCCCGCAGCCAGATGAAGGTCGACTTTCTCCTGACATGATGTGGGGGGGTCTCCTCTGTCTCACCACCGCGCGAGCACTAGCCGCTATGTCCCCTCTTCGCTCTGTAATTTCCCTTATCTAGCGCCCGTTTCCAGGCCTGCTCCCTCTCCCCCTGTCAGGTTGCGCCGCTTCCTGTTCCTGTTCTCTCATTCGTATGTACACCACGATTCGCCAAGGCCGTTCCTACTGCCGCACCCCCGCCAGACCTGCGCTACTGCCCGTACGCAAGATGGGGTGGATATCCCTGAATACTGTGTTTTGCAAAAGAGAGTGCGCTAGGCCAGAAGGGGATTTGCGGGTGTGACTGGTAGCGTTTGCGTCGGTCAGTGGGAGGCAGAGCAGAATACTAGAATATACCAGTTCATATGGGTAGTTTGCAATACACACAGCATACACAGCACAGTCGACAGCACGCCAGCCACTTATCCGAAGCATCTTGACGCCTCGCCACCCACCCCGGAAGGAGGATAGGTCATCAGCATACCGATTGTAGGAATGGCGCCAGACCATCCCGGCCGTTTGCATCTGTCGAGTCTGGTGCGTGCGGCGATGCTTCCTGGGTTGCAGTGTGCAGGCACTCTGTTTTAGCTACCATTGCGGGTGGAAGAAGTGGCTTGTTGAAAGCACTAGTGGCACTAGAGAGTCGTGTATCAAACCAGCAATCGAATCTGCCACACAGCTACACCCGACCAACACCAACCAACACCCGACTGACACATACCCACCACCGCCAATGGGACACATCCTGACCGGTGCAAACACCATGCCCCATGCAACACAAACCCCACCTGGCCCGGAAGAATTGCCAGAGTCCTGCGCGGCCTGCGATTGGCCCGCGCCCAGTCAAGCAACACCCCCCACTTCGGCCCGCCTTCCCGAGACGGACCGGACCGCGCGCAGTGGTTCGCCCCATGCGCGGCGCGCAATATGTCCACGCTGCGCCAATGCCGCACGGAGGGGAGGCAGACAAGGCCACACCTGCCACGAAAACAGCACGCATTGTTTCCGGTAACCAGCCCATGTGGAGGCGCAGTCGCCGGGCTGGGCGCCACGCGTGCGTCCAGCGCCATGCCGTGCCCCCCGACTCGCAGTACCGTATGCCGCGGGCGGGCATGCGCCTGGCCAGCTCAGCCTGCAGCGGGCGCCATTCAAACGGACCACTGCGCGCCACGGCGAGGAACGGCGGCTGAAGTCCGTCTTGATTTCCGCCACGGCCTCGAAGAACTAAGAGCAGCGCCGACGACAGTGGCTGCCGCGGTGCCCTGCGCAATGGGGCCTGCACACAATCCGGCGCCAATTAAAAGGCAGCCTAATTGACGCGCCTACAAGCGGGAGCGCCAAGGCAGGTGGAAGACGGGGCTCGCCAGCACAGATGGGCTGGCCACATGGGCGCGCAGGATAAGCCCCCCCTTTCATGGTGCGTGTGTGTGTGTACCCTGTGGCCAGTGCACCCAGCCCTGCGCAGCCGCCCTCCCGCATCTGGGCCTGCTACTCCGATCTGATTGTGCTGAGGTCCGGCCATTGACGCACGTCCCGTATTTCACAGCACAGCACAGCGGCCCGCGCAGGCACTCGCGCAGTAATGGACCCGTCCGCATGGCGCTGCATGCTGGCCAACAACCCATGGGATGCTCCGAAAATGGCAAGAGCCATGTACTCGACATCCATTGAGTGCGCTCCAGCCACCCCTGGCCACACAAGTGCCAGACCGTGGCGGGCAGAAGCATAAACGAGCCCAACTATTGTTCGCCACGCATCGCGTCGCCCGTATTGTTCGCTCGCACGACGTAGATGCGACACGTCGGAGACGTCCTTGTGCCGCTGCCGCCGCCGATGCACATTTTGCTGGCTAATCCTTGCAAACGGCGCGCTTGCAGGCGAGAATACATTGCGCGCATGCGGGAGTTGCTGCTGCCGCCGACACCCACCCACCATGGGCTGCCCGACGCACGGCATGGCCTGGCCATATGCTGCTCTGCGCCGGAGAGGCGAGTGCCGCGCCCCAGCAGCAGCGGCGGAACGCTCGACCTAGTCGGCGCTCAGCAGCAGCTTGCCCGTCGTCTTGCGTGCCTGGAGGTCCGCGTGGGCCTGTGCGGCGTCCTCCAGTCGGTAGGTCTTGAATACCTGGATGTCCAGCTTGCGCTCCTCCACTAGAGCAACCACGGCAGACAGGTGGCGCTGGTACTCCTCGTCGGTGACCAGGTACGAGAAGAGCGACGGCCTAAGCAGTCGCAAGTTCTTTGGTGTCAGGTCAAACAACCTGACGGGCGGCACAGCGCCCGACGCGTTGCCAAACGACACCATGCTGCCCTCCCTTCGCAGCGCCGCGAGGCTCCCGTCGAACGTCGCCGCACCAACGCCGTCGTACACGACGTGGACGCCCTCGGCCACGACGCGCCGCACAGCCTCTGGAACGTCCTCCTCAGAGTACTTGATTACGTGGTCGGCGCCCGCACACCGGGCCACCTCGGCCTTTTCTTCGGTCGACGTTGTCGCGATGACGCGTGCGCCCAGCTGCTTGCAGAGCTGGACCAGCAGCCGGCCGGTGCCGCCGGCCCCCGCCTGCACAAGCACCCAGTCCCCAGGCCGCACCGCGTACGCCCGCGTCACCAGCGTGTGCGCCGTCAGCCCCTGCAGCAGCATCGCTGCCGCCGTCTCCAGCGGGATCTTGGCCGGATCGATCCTCACGGCCCGCGCGGCCAGCGTGGTCGCGTACTGCGCATACGTGCGCTGCTTGCCCAGGTACGCCACGGTGTCGCCCGCCTTCAGCCCGTCCACGCCCTCGCCGGTCTCGACCACCTCGCCCACCGCCTCCTCGCCCAGCGTGCCCGGGAGCTGCGACTCGTAGACGCCGCTGCGGTAGTACGTGTCGATAAAGTTGACCCCGGCGTAGCGGTTGCGCACGACCACTTCCCCAGGCCCGGCCGTGGGCCGCGGCACGTCCACCACCTGGAGGACCTCGGGTCCGCCTGGCCGCTCAAACTGGACTGCGCGCATCATCTTCGCAGGATACAGGGTGTCGTCGAGAGCCGCGCGCCTTTTCCGGGCAACAAACAAGAGTGCAAGTGGAAAGCTAGTGCTTGAACTCGGCGGGCAAGAACGAAGGAGAGAGCCGCCGTCATCGCGGGGCGGCGGCGGCGGCACTTTCGGCACCGTGCGACCGTGGGAGAATCTGCCTGGGCGCGCCAAATGGCCCTTCAGAACAGCAGCCAGCAGATGAGCCGCAGGGCCAGGAGAACGAGCAGCGCAAAGCGGATGTTCTGGTATGCGGCGACCCACCTGAAATCGAGCTTGTACGTGCGCACGGCCTCCGGGATCGGGCACGCGCCCGCCCCGACGACGTCCAGGAGCAGCTGGTACTGCCGGTTGGCCCACTCGTTGAACACCAAGACGCGGTCGAGCAGCCACTGGCTCTCGTACGACCGCGCCTCGTAGTGCGCGCGCGGCCCACGCGGCAGCAGCGTCGCGTCCAGTGCCGCGTCCGGCCGCGGCGCCTTTCTGCGCGCCTGGAGACCCCATTCGGGCGGCGTCGGCGGCTGCGGCTGTCCCGCCAGCGGCGACCCGAGGAGGGACTGCGTAGTGAACTTTTTCCGCCCGGTCTTCAGCTCCCACCGGCCCCGCGGCGTGAGCGATCCATGTTCCATGTCTGGCGTCCCCAGGCCGCTCCCGCCGCTGTCGCCGCCCTGCCGCCCACGGGCAGCCAGGCGCTCGCCAAAACTGCCGCTTGAGCCAAACGGCTGCCCTGCTCGGCCGCCATCGCCTCCAGCAGAGGCCGCGCTGATCATTGTGTCGTCGTGCGCCATGGTGAGGGCCTCCATGTCGCTGCGCGAGGCGCCAAACACGGTCGCCAGGCGTGCGTACAGCGTGCGGATCCGCGCCTGTGCTTCGTGGAGACTCTGAGCCCGCGCGCGCATTGTCTCGCCGGCGCCGCCGGACTGCGCAGCGCCAGTGCGGCCCGCGCCTGCCCAGCCCCACGGCGCGCCCGGGCCATCGTCCGCGGGCGCCGAGAACAGACGCGAGAGCACCAGGAATATGTCCGATACCACCGACCGCGCCTGGTCGGCGCTGCCTTCGGGGATGATCAGCCGGAGCTGCCGCTCGGCCAGCACCTCGGCGCCACGCAGCGCATCCACGATCCGCCGCAGCAGCGCGCTGGGCCCGCGGCTAAACACAACGCACACTGGCGGCCGGCCCAGGACGCCTACCATCGTCGCGTCCAGCAGCGCCGACCCGCTGCGGAACGAAACGACCGCCTGCGCATAAGGGGCGATCAGCTTCTCGGCAGCCGCGACTTGCCGCTCAAAGAGGGAGCTGTCGGTTGAGCCCGCTGTCTGCCTGCCCGCTGGCGCCTTCTTTGTTGGCGTTTCCATCGCCCCTGCACTGCCCGCAGCCGCCGCCGCCGCCATGCCGAGGGTGCTGGGTTGCAGCGGTGTCGGCAGCGCAGTCTGCTCGCGGTGCCGCGGAAAGGCCTCGAGCTGGTAGCGCTCGGCGGCAGCCAGGATTGCACGCAGCTCGGTGCCCGTAAACGCGCCGGCCACGCGCTCAATGACTGCCAGCACATCCATGGTGTGCGTATGCCCAAACACAGAGCTGACCGCGTCATGGATCCACGTCTGGACCCCGTGGCTGGCCCGCGATCCGCCCCGGTGTCCAGCAGACGTGTGCACGAGGAGGTCCACGTTGGGCGACGACATCTGCTGGAGAAACACCGCCAGCGCCGGGCCGTAGAGGGCGGGCGGCAGGCACTTCATCATGAGCGGGATCCGCGACCTCCAGAGCGGCGAAATCTCCGCCCCGCCGCCTTCCTGCGCGCCGCCGCGCACAGCTTCCGTCCGCGCACCCCGCCACGGCATGGCATACCGGAGCCAGATGCTCGTCGTCACGTCCAGGAAGGGGATCCAGATGTCCGAGTCCAGGAAACCCGCCTGCCCGCAGCTCGCCAGGACAAGGCCTAGGGCATCGGCGACAGCCACATTCAAGCAGTGCGTCCGCAGCGTGTCGCGGACAGTGCCGTTCATCCCAATGCGCTTGTCGTATGCCTCGCTTCCGCACGCTGCCATGTCGCTGCCCCCTGCCTCCCGGCCAGGCCCTGCGTGGCCGCCGTCATGCGGCGCTGCCGAGCCCGCCAGGTGATACCGCTCCAACTGCCTTTCACCTTTGGCCAAGTACCCGACCAGCAGGTGGAAAAGATGCAGTGCCGACAGCTGCGACGGGCTGGGAATCCACACCCAGCTACCAACGCCGTCGGGCCCGCCTCCGTGCTCTCGCCGCGCGCTGTCGGCTGACTGCAGCGTGGACCGTACTGCTGCAAGGACGTCCATAGGGACCACCGGCAGCCACAGCAGCGCGGCGCACGACACGAAAAAGCTCGCGAGGCCCAGGGACTGGACGTAGTCGCAGCCATCCAAGATATCAGTGTCCGTGGTTCCGGGCCGCCTCTCGTTATCGCGCTCGTCGGGCGCCACGCCCGCGCCTTTCCGCGGACTGAAATCGTGTAGTCTGTCGCGAATGTGCCGCATCGGACTGCGCTCGGTAGCCGGGCCGCTGCGCTCGGCGACAAGCCTCTCGGGGACGGCGACCGGCATGAAGAATCCAATGTACTCGCGCGCTAGGTAGTGCGCAACGGATCCGGCTGCCGCTGTGCCATGCTGTGCCGAGCTGGCTCCGGGCGAGGCCGGCAAAAATGCCACTGTGGTGTCCAGGCCACGTACCGCAGGTCCCCGCGGCGGCACCAGCGCCTTGCAAAAGTGGTAGAGGAAATACTCCAGAGCGCCAACAACAAAGCCCGCCGTGCCCGCAGCGCCGTCAGCAACAAGCCGCCGAGCAAAGTCGGCGGGGAGGCTCATGGCGCGGCCGACATCGACGCCCTTTAGGACATGGTACTCCACAGGCAGGCTCAGCAGCGGCAGGGTCATGCCGGAGGAACCGGCGGCAGGCATCGCGCCCATCGCCGCCACATGCTGCCGCTGCAGGATGTGGTACTGCAGCAGCGTGTCCACCAGCCGCCCGTCGGGCCGCAGAAGCGCATACAGGGCCCGCTGGTTGCTGCCGCTCATCGTGCCGCTGTCCTGGAACCACGGGTAGAGCAGCTTCGCTGTCGACTCGGCAATCTCGTTAATGACGCGCATGTCGCCGTTGGACCTGGACTCTTGCTGCAGAAACGGGACAAGCATGTCGTGCACCACGGCCGGCGACCCGCTCCCAAAGGCCGCCCTGAGCTGCTCGATCGAAATTGGCCCCGCGGGCGTCTGCTTGCTGTCCGCGCTGTCCATCATGCACCAAATCCGCTCCGGCCCTGGCGGCACCCGTTTGCGCGCGAATTGGCAGTGTCAAGAAGGAGGAATGTGCGGGGGGGACTTGCGCGCGGAGCAGCTGGACGTGGAGGCGCAATGCACAAGAGCGCGGCCAGGAGCCGTGCCGCTTTGTTGCAGCCTGGCATCGCGGCTGGGCTGTTTCGGTGTCGCGCTTGATTCCCATACCGCGGCATCAAATCACCCGCCGCATGGATTGCGGCGCGATGCTGGCACTGGCGCCGGCGCCAGCATCCCAGTTCAGCTTGACCACCCGTCCACAGCAGACCGATCGCGCGAGGCATGCCCAAGACACACGCACGGCGGCGGCTCCCTGTGACGGCGCAGCGCGCGGCGGCGGCGGCGCCGGCGGCGCTGGCGCTCCCCCCGATCCACGTCGGCGGGCAGGAGACGGTGGTCGTCGATCCGTCGCAGCTGGCCGGCGTGCCGCGCGAGAGGCCGGGGAGGTCGTCGGCCGACACGCAGCGGCGCATCAGCCGCTTCCACACGCTCATCAAGGAGTATGCCAAGCTGGCGGCCCGGCGGCAGCAGCTGGGCGACGCCGACGAGGCCGCTGCTGTTGAGGCACAGATCGGCGCGGTCGAGCGCGCCATGGCGCAGATGGGCGGGCTGGACTGGTACCAGAAGGCCAGCCTCCTGGGACAGTCCAAGCAGCGGGGCGGCGACACGAGTCGGTGGCTGGTCCCGAAGCTGCGCGAGCTGGGCCTCGACCAGCGGACGCAGAGGCTACGCTTGCTGGATGTCGGGGCGCTGAGCTGCCTCAACTACGCCAAGGAGCGGCCGTGGATCGACGCCGTGCCCATCGACCTGCACGCTCAGGAGCCAGGGATACACCAGCAGGATTTCTTTGACATTGCGCCCGGCAAACGCGGTGGGTGCAGCGCAGAC
>JANBOI010000172.1:0-14609 GCA_027595825.1 Coemansia biformis
GCCCAGGCCGGCGACACTCCAGCCAGCAACCCAGCCAGCACATCGGCGACTAGCACAGCGACAAGCCCCGCCGCATCGGCGTCCACCACAGCGACAAGCACCGACGCAAGCCCCGCGTCTAGCCCTGCTGCGTAATCGGCGGCAGGGTCAGCGACGGTGCCGGCGGCTCCGTGGCCCAGCAACGGGTAGACTGTATTGAACTATGCAAATATTGGCCCCGGGGTAGAATAGAGGTTTGCGTCAGCATGCGGCGGCGTTTGCATGGGCGGGCGGCAGGTTTGGCCGTGGATCGTGGGGCAGATTTGCGCCAGCCGGGATGCGTCGTTTGCGTCGGCAGTTAGCGTCGGCGGTCGGCAGAACGGAATTGCAGAATAGGACAGAGTGTTTGAGTAGTTTGCAATATACGCAGCACACACAGCACTGTTGGCGCGCCAGCCTGGTACTTACTAGAAGGTATCCTGACGCCTCACCATGCTCCCCCGACATGGGAAGCGTGGATCGTAGGCGACTGTTTGCAGACGGCGTTTCACCCCGTCGCGGCTGGTTTGGTCTTCTTGTTGGTTGTGCGTGTGCGGGGACGCTTGGCGGGCAGCGCTGGCTGCGCCGGCCGCTTCCTGGCAACCTTGGGCTTGGCGCGTAGAAAACGCTCGGGGGGTCTCGCCCGTCTCGCATAGGCCGTCCACAATGTGCTTGAAGTTGAGCACGGCTGCGAGGTCGCGATTCCACGGGTGTGGGCAGGACCCTGGGAGGTGCTGTTCGTGCCTGCGGGGGTGGGGCCTCTGGCTGTGGTTCTTCTGGGCGGCTGCTCGCTGGCGGGTCAATGTCCATCAGTGTGCGCAGGCGCAGGAGGGTGCTCCCTTCGGCAGCGGCTATGCCATCCGCAGCATAGGTGAGTGGTACCCCTGGCATGCCGCCTGGCTGGCACCCACTCCCCTCTCTGGCCATCTCGACATCCATGTCCAGGGAAGGTGGTTGCGGCTTCTCCCGTGTCTGTTGCTGGTGTGTTGCAGTGTGGTTCTTCTGGGCTGAGGAACAGGTGGCGCAGTCAATTCCCGGCGGCGCAGGAGATGCCGCGACAGGGGAACTATAGCTGTCTCTTGCGAGCATGGCCAAAGTGTGCACACCGTCTGTTTGTGAGACTAGCACAGGCGAAATAAAAGGCTATGAAAGGCGCCAGTGGCGCCAAGTGGTTGTGTATCAGGCCAGCAACAACCTCCATCCCAATGCCGCTGTCTCCTGCTGACGCAAACTGCCGACGCAAACGACGCATCCCGGCTGGCGCAAATCTGCCCCACGACCACCGCCAAACCCGCCACCACCATCAGTCTGCTGGCTAGCGATGGCATTCGCCCTTGAACGGGATCGGTGTCTGATACCTTTTGTTCATTGCCGGCCCGCCATGCGCGCCGCGCAGTCGATGCCGCTGATCTCCTGTGGCCTGACGCATTGCTGGCTGGCCGGCCGGCAAGGGGCGCACGTGGGTCTGGGCGCATCCCCCACACGGGCGTGCGGCGCCTTGGCTTTGGCGCGGTCGGCCAAAAGGACCACCGGAACATGTCTCTGCCCTCTTGCATTCGTCGCCAGCACTCTTAGACAGTTTGCCGCGATTTCAGCCGCCCTGATTCTATTCCGTCCGCAGAGCCTGCATTCGCATATTCGACCGCCCAGCGGAGGGCGCGACAGAGGGCGGCCATGGGCAAGAGTGGCCGCGGGGCCGCCAAGCGGAAGAACCCCGGCCGGAGCCACCAGCACAGGGCCACGCACGAGGTCCCGGCCGGCGAAGCTGGGCTTCTCTGTGTGCAGCCAGAGCCGAGCCTGGCGCAGGACTACAGCATGATTCACGACAACCCGAGGCCCATGGTCCACAGCCTGTCGGACCACATACCTTCAACCTTCCATCCAGGGGAGCGGCTGTTCCGGCGCCTCGATCGGCATCGCTCGACCACCCTCGCCCACGACCTGCACGCAGCGAGGACTACGGGCGAGGAGAGCACGCACTCGCCGCAGAGTCGGGGATCGGCCAGCAGTCGCCAGAACCGTGCCGCGAGCGATAACGCCAGCCTTGCCAGCGTGCTTCTGCACTATATGCCCGGGATTGATCCCGAGGACAGCTCGGACCTCCTGGCCACCAGGTACTACGGGAACATGGCCGCGCTGTCCGGCGACGCCGATCGCCACCCGCGACCCATGAACAGCACGCTGCCGCTGTTCTCGCCGAGCGTCATACATGGCCGGATTGCGCCGCGTGGCCGGTCGTCGCGCGCCAGCGTCAGCGCCGGCTCGCCGCAGCGTCCGCAAGGCACGCTCGCTGCGGATCACGGCTTGGTGCCCTCCGATGCGGCGCTGGCCACCTGTCCGGATGCCTCCGACTCGAATGTCAACGCGCCGCCAGCGCCGCGTGCCTCTTTATCGTCAGAGGGGCTTCGCCGACATGGATCCGTGATTCCCAGCGCAGCCAGCGGCCGCAGCAGCGCGCGGGGCTCAGAGGGAATGCCGAGCACCGCCGACCAAAAAGCGCCAGCCGAAGCTGGGCAGCAGGAAGCGCCACCACACACCGCTCAGCCGGCTGACTTGTTGGAGGCAGCAGTTCCGGAACACATGGCTGCCGAGCCCTCGCCTGAGACCCGGGACCAGGTCACGGCGCCGCCCCAGCTAGTACCAGCAGTTGATGCCCGCGCCTCAGAGCAGCCAGCATTCGGTGGAGGCGACGTGGATACAGTCAGCGAAAAGGCTGGCGGACTGGGCATAGGCACCGCTCCGCGGCCTTTGTCCCAGACGCCGGCACGTCGCAGCCAGTTCATCGGCGCAACGCAGTACACGCCGGCAGCCGCGCACAAAAAGGGTGCCATTGCGCGCGCAGCGCCAGGGCTCTCGTACATGTTCTCGCCGACAGCGGGAAGCAGCCGCCCGCCCAGCGTCACTGGCATGGCCACGCCCGCGCAGCAGCAGGCACCCCATGTGCAGTCCCATCTGGCGCAGCTTCAGTCGGCGTCGTATGCGCCAAGCGAAGAGCCCAGCGGCGACGCACTCCAGCCAGAGTTGCCGGCGTTTCCGTCTGGGAGTGCGGAGCACCTGGCTAGCGAAGCCACCACCCGCAGCAGCTACGTCCACCCAGAGACTGCAATGGGGCCTGGCGAGGCGCAGCTGCCGGTTGAGGCAGGGGGCCGGACCAGCTCGACGTGCGAGGGGGCCCACGCAACATATGGCGCAGTCAACATTGGCATTCTAGAGCGGTTCCTGGAGGAGGGCAGGATCCCCGAATCCTCGTCAGACGACGACGATATCAGCGAGTTCAGCTGGGAGGGGGACTACGACGAGCCCCGAGTCCCGATGTCTGAACTCACATACAGCGTGCATGCCGCATACGAGGCGCCCAAGCAGCCGCCGCAGGGCCACGCGGCTCCGATGGCGCCTTCCCGCGGGATAACGCCGATCCGCGCGCACACGCTGCGTCATGGCGGGGGGCCAGCGCTGGCGACCCCGCTGCAGCAGTCGCCGGCGCTCAGGCCCAGCCAGATCTCGCCGCGCATTCGCAGCGTCCGCCGCATGTCGGGGCCCGGAGAACTCACGCCCCTGCTCCAGTCGCCGGTGGATCGGCCCAGAGCAGAGGACCGACTGCCCGCCAACGCAGCGTCAGAGTTCCTGGTCCCTGCAGACCTGGCACCAGCGGGCGAGCCTGGGATCCAGTGCGGGCAGCAACCGCCAAGCGAGCCGTCGCCTGAACGCAATGCCACGGGTCCGCTGAGGCGCAGGCGACAGCGCAGCCGCCGGAACCACGAAGACCTGTTTCTCGACAAGGACGGGTTCATCGACGAGTCCTACCGATTCACGTTCTTCAACCCTGCAGTGGGCACCATCCGTGCTCAAGAGTTTGCGGATCTGCGCACGCCAACCATGGACCTGGCCGCCCTGCTGCAGGTGGGCGGGTGCTTCTGGATAGATGTGCTGCGGCCATCTCTCCAGGAAATGCACCTGCTGAGCAAGGTCTTTGGGATCCACGCGCTCACGGTTGAGGACGTGATGACGCAGGACGCGCGCGAAAAGTGCGAGATCCACGCCAACTACTACTTTGTGTGCTTCCGGTCGTTTGACAGCGACCCGAACAGCGAGACGTACCTCGAGCCCAAGTGCGTCTACAGCGTCGTCATGCGCGAGGGCATCATTACGTTCCACATGGATCCGTCGGTCCACCAGTACCACGTGCTGCGGCGGATTCGGCGACAGATTGACCACATCGTGGTGACGCCGGACTGGCTAAACTACGCCATCATCGACGACATCACCGACCTGCTTGCGCCCATCCTCCAGAGCGTCGAGTTTGACGTCGACGTAATCGATGAGCTTGTGCTCGTCATCTCGTCCTCGGAGCAGTCCGACATGCTGCTGCGCATCAGCACGGTTCGGAAGCGGATCATGATGGCAACGCGCCTGCTCCAGGGCAAGGCGGACGTCGTGCGCGCCCTCATCAAGCGGTTTGAGAGCGCAACCGCGATCAGCACGACCCAGATGACTGCAATGGCTGGCGCGGGGCCGATTCCGGGCTACCAGGCTGAGCGGGTGGGTCCAGCCGCGCCCGCAGCATGGTGTGAGAGCCCCCGCTGGCGCGCAAACGGGGGCGTCGGCGGTGGCGATGCCAGCTACCAGCGCAACCCGCAGTCGTACCCGGACATGCCCGGGGCCACAGCCGAGCTAGCGCTCGACCAGCGTAAAGGGCAGGAGACCCTCCTATATCTGGGCGACGTGCTTGACCACATTGTGACGATGATGCAGAATGCCACGCACTACGACAACATGCTCGGGCGCGCGCAGACCAACTACCTTGCGCAGATCTCGATCGAGCTGACCGAGTCGTCCAACAATACGAACGACGTGGTTGCCAAGCTGTCGGCGCTGGCGGCCATCGTCGTGCCGCTAAACTTTATCACGGGCATGTGGGGCGCAAACGTCAAGGTCCCGGGGCAGGACCATGACGATCTGCGCTACTTTTTCTGCATCCTCTGCATGTGCCTGCTGTATGTGGTCTGCGCCGTTGCCTGGGCGCGGCACTGCAAGATCTTCTAGTCCTATGGAGAGCTCCTGGGACGCTGCAGGCGCAAGAGACAGCACAGTTGGTCGAATCGTCATGGCACCCAGGAGCCCCCCTTCTCAGACAAGTCCTTTCACCGCTGGCTTTAGCCAACTTTGACACACATGTTAGACTAGCAAAGCAAGCCGTGAGGAGGACAAGCGGAGGGGCAGCAGCTACAGCAAGTTGAATGCCTCCACCGCCTTGACCGCCGTCGAGTGCGCGCTGGCAGGGTTGGTGCCAGTCACCACGCGGCCGTCGGTGATGGTGTAGTCGTCAAACGGGCCCTCGGGCTCCCTGTATATGGCGCCAGCATCCCGGGCGCCCTGGCTGATGGGGACCAGCTTGAACTTGTGGATGACGTCCATCAGGCCCATCTGCCCCTCGCCCTTGTCGGTGAAGCCGGTCACTGACTTGCCGCTGATGATGGACTTTCCGGTCGCGGCGTCCCTGATGGACGGGAGGATGGCGGGGCCGTGGCACACGGCGCTGACCACGCCCCCGCGGGCCCACACGGACTCGGCAATCGCGATCAGCGACGTGGCTGTCGGGTAGTCAAAGAGGGTGGCATGGCCCGCAGAAGCAAAGAACAGCCCGTAGTCCTCCGGGTTCAGGTCGCTGGCTTTGTGCAGCGCCGCGAGCTTCTGGCTGAACTCGCTGTTCTTGTCGCTGTAGGTGGCCGTGTCGTCCTTGCTCATGAAGGCGTCGTCGATCGAGTGCGGGTCTACGCCGTACTTTCCAGTCTCCGAGGCCAGATCGACCACGAACCCGGCCTCCGTAAGCACCCTATAGGGATGCAGCGCCTCGGTATAGAACAACCCCGTGTTGTCGCCGTTCGGGTAGAATGGCCCGTGGTAGCTCGTGATGGCCAGAAGAGCGCGCTTGGGAAGTTCGGGTGCCATGCTGATAATGTAATAATCGCTTGGTCTGCGCGAGTGCAGGAGAGGAGGGCCACGCGTCTAGTGCTCGGCATGGCCCGTATCCCAATGCTATGAGCATCGTCAGCAATGCGGGCACGTCACTGTCGCACAATGCCATGCGCTGGTTCGGCTCGGCAGCGGCTAGTCGCAGTCGGCTCGGCTCGCATGGCTGACAAACATGCGCTCGCTGCCCTTGCTTCCGTGCTCGGAACGCGTCTGCGTTCATCCGACCGCGATTCGCGATTGTGTATCTGCTCGTTTGCCCGGGTCTGCACGCGTGAATCTCGGCCGCACCATTGCCCTCCCTGCAGGGGACGACTGCAGATAGTAGGCGCCTGTCGCTCGGCCGGAGCCCAGAGACAGGAGAGTGAAGGTAAATTGGAGCGCACGTACGCGGGCGCCGCGGCGCTGATTGCAACGAATCGCAGCGCCTGCCGCGGCGCTGAGACCTGTTGGTCCTCGTTTCAGCGAGGCGAGGCGCTCACCCCCAAGCAGCGAGGCGCTTTGGCCTGTGCCGGCACGCGTCTGCGGGTGCTCGTAGATTGTAGCTTATCCACGAGCTCCGCGCCTGTGAAGTAGACAAGGCGGGAGACATGTCGGACGTTAGCGACGTGGAGGACGGCATCAGGCCAGCGGCCCGCGCCGGGTCGCACGGCGACGAGAGTGACGAAGGGTCCAACACCTTTGACACGCGGCGTCGCCACTACGACGACGACGATGAAGACGAGGAAGACGAAGACGACAACGACGACGAGCTCCGGCGCGAGGGATTCGTTGTGGACGACGACGTCGAGGAGGAGCAGTCGGACGACGAGGAGCGGCGGCGGAGAAGAAAGAAGAAGAGAAGAATGCGCCGCCACGCCGAGCAGGGGAACGTTGAGCAGGAGGACCTGGACGCCCTTGATGAGGAGGATCTTGCGCTCGTTGCGGAGAATACCTACGGCGCACCGCCGGTCGAGCAGCCGAGGGGCTCGCGGCTCAAGCGGCTCAAGCGCGGGAGGTCCCGCAGGTCCGCCGGCGACAACGACGATGATCTCCGTGCAGAGCTGGATGACCTGAGAGACGCGGGCGAGGACGGATCGCTGGACGACGACATGGGTGGGCGCCGATCCGAGGCTCGCGCGCGCAATGGGCGTGGCGACGCTCTGGGGCTGTTTGACAACGAGGACGAGCGCGACCGGCGCGGCGGCTATGGTAGGAGCCGCCCCGGCGACGACGCCCAAGAGTTCTCTGGCGACGATCTGGATGGCGACGCTCTGAACGCCGAGCCGGCGGCTGCGGGCCGCGGACGCGGCGCGGTGGTCAGCTTCCTGACGGGGGGCCTTGACGCGATTGACGACGAGACATGGATGGAGCTGCAGGACATCTTTGGGACGGGCGAGGAGTACGCGTTTGCAATGGAGGCACCTGCCAGCGAACGGGAGACGTCCCGCGAGAAGACGCTGGCGGACGTGTTTGAGCCAGCGGAGCTGGAGGCCAAGATGATGACTCAAAGAGACGAGGACATCCGGGCGACAGACATACCGGAGCGCATGCAGATGCGGGCGACGGGCAGCGAGTTCCTGCGGCCGCTGACCGAGGACGAGATTGAGGAGGAGACGACATGGGTGGTGCGTCAGCTGCACGCGTGGCTGACGCGCCAGGAGAGCCTCCGCGCGCGCGGCGGCGGCGGCAGCGCCGAGGGCGGCTGGGGAGCCGAGCCCGAGGCGAAGGCGGAGGACCCGGTGCTGTTCCAATACGCGGATTTTGCCAACGAGCGGTTCCTGGCGGCGGTGCTGTCGGTGCTCAAGCTGCTGTCGCAGGACTTTTATGAGGTGCCATACATTGCGCGGCACCGGCGCGAGGTGTTTGTGACGCCGATCGCGGACGCTGACGACACCCAGGGCGAGGAGCCGCCGACGCGCGAGTGGCTGTCGATGGAGGACCTGTGGAAGCTGTACGACTACGACCTGCAGTTCCGCGGCTTCCTGTCCTCGCGTCGCCACCTGCAAAACACGGTGCGCCGGCTCAAGGGCGAGGGCGCCGAGAGCACAAGGGCGATCAGCACGGATGACGAGGTATACGTCGCCGGGCTTGTTGCGGCGGCCACTGGCGTGGAGGACATCACCGACGCCGCGGAGTGGCTGCAGGCACAGTACGCGTCAGTGTTCAACATGTGGGCGCAGGAGCGCGCCGGGTTCAAGCGCGTGCGCAACGTTGGGCTGCGTGAGCAGACGCAGCGCGACGGCACCGACCAGCTGATTGAGCAGGCTGGACTCACGGCGCGGCAGATTGGCGACAACGCCAGCAACCCCGGCCAGCATGCGGTGCACGAGAGCGCGACGGAGCCGCTCGAGGTGGCGCGTGGGCTGGTGGGGGTGCACTTTGCCAGCCCAGACGCGGCGCTGCGGGCGGCGACCGCCGCGTATGCCCAGCAGGTGGCGCTGGATCCGCAGGTCCGACAGTTTGTGCGCGCGTACTGCGACGAGCACGCGTGTGTGGTGGTGCGGCCTACGGACAAAGGCCAGCGCGAGATCACGCACGACGAGCACCCAGCGCTTGCGTTCAAGTTTCTGCGGCAGAAGCCGGCGGCAGCGTTTGCGAACAGCGCGCAGTTCATTGAGCTGGAGAAAGCAGTGGCTGACGGTCTGGTGCGCATGGAATTTTCGCTGAGCGGCGAGTATCTGTTCAGCGGCGGCGACGTACGCCATGACGACCGTGTGTTTGCCGAGGACCGCGAGCGCACGGTGCAGATCATTGCAGCCCTGTTGGAGCAGCTGGCGCAGACCGGCGGCGACGGCGCCAGCGGCGGCGCCAGCGCGGCATGGCGGGAGATGCGCGCGACTGCGCTGCGTGCAGCGGCCCGCGAACACATGCTGCCGCAGATCTGGCGTGAGCTGGCGCAGCGGCTGCGGCAGCAGGCCTTTGAGCACATTGCAGACGCGTGTCGCCGCAGGCTGGAGCAGCGCATCGACATGCAGCCAGCGCGCACCGAGCGGCTTGCGGCGAGCGAAGCGCCGCGCGTGCTGGTGGTGGCGGGCGGCGGGTTTGCGGCAAGCTCGCGCGGCGCGCTGCGGGCGGTGCTGGTGGACGAGCACGGTGTGTACCGCGAGGACTTTTCGGCAGACTCGATGCGCAGCGACACGGTGGGCGCAGAGTCGTTGCGAGAGCTGCTCGGCCGGCAGCCGGTGGACGTGGTGGCTGTGGCGGGGATGACCATGCAGACGCGGCGGCTGTTTGACGACGTGCGGGCCGTAGTGGACGACCACTGCGCGCGGACGGGCGATGACATCCTGGCGACGTATGCCAGCGACGAGACCGCGCGCCTGTGGTGGGACAGCGCGCGCGCGCAGGCCGAGCTGCCGGGGCTGCGGCGCGAGGAGCGGTACTGCGTGAGCGTCGCGCGTGCGCTGCAGGACCCGGCGCTGGAGTACGCCGCAATGGGCGAGGATCTGCTGCACCTGCCGCTGCACCCGCGCCAGCGCGACGTGGACCAGCGCGCGCTGTTGGCAGTGATGGAGCGCGCGCTGATCAACGTTGTCAACCGCATTGGCGTCGACGTCAACGAGGTGGCGCGGTATGCTCACAAGCGCGCAGTGTTGCAGTATGTCAGCGGGCTGGGGCCGCGCAAGGCGCACGCGATCATCGGCCGGGTCTCTGCGGGCGACCGACCGCTGGAGTCGCGCAGCGACCTGGTAGTGCGCCGGCTGTGCACGCGCACGGTGTTTGTCAACTGCGCGTCGTTCCTGCACGTGCGGCCGGCGGTAATGGACGTGCTGGACGACACGCGCGTCCATCCGGAGGACTACGACCTTGCGCGCAAGATGGCGCTGGATGCGCTGGACATTGAGGACGACGACGACGACGGCAACAGCGGCTCCGCGCGCCGGCGCCGGGATGGCCCGTCGCGCTACGTTGCCGAGCTCATGCGGCGGTCGCCCGAGCGGCTGGACGACCTGGACCTCGTCAAGTATGCAGAGGAGCTCAAGCGTCTGCTGGATGTGCACAAGCTGGAGACGCTAAAGTTCATCAAGCACGAGCTGCAGCACCCGCGCGACGACCCGCGGTCCCCGTTCAGCCCGCCGGACGACGCCCAGGTGCTGCGGATGTTTACGGGCGAGATTGTCGGCGAGACGCTGACGGACGACGGCAAGTGCGTCGTGTCGGGCACCATCGCACGCGTGCAGCCGCGATTTGCCATTGTGCGGCTCGACTCGGGGCTCGAGGGCTTCATCAACGTCGCCAACATCGCCGACCACCACGTCGCGGAGGCGCCGGACGAGCTGGCGCCCGGCCAGGCGGTTGTGGCCGTCGTCCGGCGCATTGACCTGGAGAAGATGTCGCTCGACCTGAGCATGCGCCGGTCGGACGTCAGCGCCGCGTGCACAAGCGGGTCGGCGCCTAGCGCGGCCAAGGTGGATCGCTACTTTGACATGGACGCCGAGGCGCAGCTGCGCGAGCACGCGCGCGCGCTGCAGCAAAAGTCGACGGCGCGCATGCGCACGGTGCCGCACCCGCTGTTCAAGCCGCTGAACGGCCGCGAGGCCGAGCAGTACCTGGCGGCGCGGCCGCGCGGCGACTGCGTTATCCGGCCGTCGTCGCGCGGCGTCGACCACATTGCGATTACGTGGAAGGTGGGCGACGGCCTGTTCCAGCACATCGACGTGAAGGAGGAGGGCAAGGCGCACGACGGCGCGCTCGGCACGACGTTTGTTGTCGGCAGCATGGCCTACACGGACTTGGACGAGCTGGTGGCGCTGCACATCGACCCCATTGCGCGCAAGCTGGACGAGGTCAAGCGCAGCGCCAAGTTCTACGACCCCGAGGCCGACCCGCTGTACGCGGCCGAGCCCATTGCGGATGTGCTGGGCGACAACGACTACTCGCCCGAGCACCGTGCGCGCCGCCTGGAGCTGTGGGAGACGCGCCTCACGCGCCACCTTGACACGCTGGCGCGCAGCACCGGGCGCGGCGCGTACTGCGTCGCCCTCAGCCTGGAAAAGCCCGGTGCGCTGACGCTGGCCTTCAAGCCCACGCCCGACTACCGCGGCATCATGAAGCGGACCGCCCGCGTCGAGCCCAACGAGTACAAGCTCGGCGACCGCGGCCGCTACCCCAACATCGGCAGCCTGATCAACGGGTTCAAGATGATGCAGACGCGCCCGGCGCACGGCGCGCCGCGGGAGCGGGAGCCCGAGCCACGCCACGCGCACCGCGCGGCGACCGGACACGCCGGTCCCGCCCAAGCTGCCGCCAGCGCCGATGCCAGCGGCCGGGGCGGCTGGGGCGGGACCGACAGCTGGGGCGGTGGTGGTGGTGGCGGGGGCGGCGGCGCGAGCGGCGGCTGGGGCGGGACCGGCGGCTGGGGCGGCACTAGCAGCTGGGGCACGTGAAGCGGACGCCAGGGCCCGGATTCTTTTGCGCAGATGGCCTTTCTTGTGTGTTATTCGAGCCGCAAGCGGCGTAGGACGAGCAAAGAGCGGCACCTAGGCAATGTGGAGCGCGGCCGCGGCACCGGCCAGCGCCAGGGCGAGCAGCGTCAGCGCGTGGGCCCTGGTGGGCGCGGCAGCGAGCTCTGGGTCCATCGTTGGGAGCATTGCGTGGACGAGCGTGGGCGTTGGTTCGCCGCGCCGCGGCTCCCCTGCGTCGCCCGCAGCAGCGCTGGGCGTCGTGGTCTTTGGGTGTCCGCCGATCGTCGTTTTTACAGTTGACGTAGTTTGTCTGACGGCGTCCTTGGCCGCAGAGGAGGTGGAGGCGGAGGCGGACGGCGGCGAACTTTGCGCCGGCGGCGTCTTGGCCTTGGCATCCTTGGCCGGCTTTGCCGCGGCCGGCCTCTGGGGCTTTGGGTGGACAGGCGGATCGTCGCTAGGGCGCCTCTTGCTGCTCTTGGAGGCGCTGTCCTCGTCATCGCTGCTGGCGGGGCCCTCGTCCTCCTCCTTGTCGGCAATACGGTCCTTGATGTAGCTGGCGCAGACCAGGCGGTACCGCTTGAGGGCGTTATTGTAGGCCACCTTCCAGGTCAGCGTGTTTCCGCAGAGGCCCAGGCATCTGACCTCGGCCTCGTGGTACGCGCAGGCGTGGTTCCCGGAGCTGACGCCAATGTCCTCTGGGATCCGATTGATGCACTGGTTGGTCACGTCGTCCGACCCGCTGTCGCACGCCTTGACAAACTCTTCTCCGCTGCTGCCGGGCCGGGCGGCATTGCCGGGCACAGCTAGCGCGAGAGCGGCCAGCAACAGCAGCTTGCTCAGCATGGCTGCGGACTGGGCAATGCGTGCGACGCCTGCGATGCTAGAGGCAATATGTGTGGCGATGCAGCAATATGAAATAAAACTGGGCGGCGGCGCTCCCTAGGCTGGCGTGGCGGTGCGAGGATACTGTAGTCGAGCAGCAGGGCGCGATGTCAGGGGTGCTGTCGCTGGTGGCTGCAACACCGCGGGCCTTACATGTCGGGGAGCGGCGGCGGGCGCAGGCCCAGGCAGAAACAGCACCCGCGGGATGAGTCCGCCGTGCGGAGTGAAGCGCGCGGGATGTGCTGCGGGGCGGGGGAGAGCACACGGGCCCCTCCCCCGGGCAGCGCTGCCGCCAGGCGTCTCTCAGGACTCACCCGCCGCACCCCCGCACGGCCACGCCGGCCCACGTGGCTCTGAGCAGCGGGATCGAGACACGGCCATCCGGCATCTTGGGCAACAATGACTGCATCGGCGCCCGCATCGGCGCCACAGGCGGCTGATTTGATCGGATCGGCTCGCTGCGCGACCGAACTCCGAGATCCACTTGGGCCGACGGCTGCGCCGAAAATTTTGATGCAGAGGCTGGGCTGGCGAGCCACCTGGGCACGTCGAGCCGGCCGCCGAGCGCTGCGGCAGCGAGCACGCCCGCCCGCGGCATCGGCCGGCCTTGCCGCGTCAGGCCAGCGCCGTGTCTCCCGTCTGCCGAGAAACCCTCCGAATCCAGTTCATACGAGCAGCAACGGCTCCCTCCCGCTGCCGCTGCCTCTTGCCTCGTCGATCGCCCGTCGCAGCCTGGCCTCTCCACGCCTCCCTCGCAGCCAAAGAGGCTGCGCTGAAGGCCGCTGCGGCACCGCTTGTACTCTACAGCCCCGTCGGTGCTGCTCCCCTCCGCCGCCAGCCTGGGCCATCGGCGCCCGGGACAGAGCGCCCCGCTGCTCCCTTTCGCATAAAGCAGGCCGCGGAGCTGGGCCTTTTGCGCTGGCGGACCTTTTGTATCCCCGTCTCCCACACGCGCCTACACTCACACGGCAAAGGCCGCCGGCCAGGGTAAACGTGCTGCTGAGGGGAGGACAGCTTCTTTGCTTTGCTTTGCTTGCTCCAGTCATATCCCGCCCGCTCTTGTAATCGGCACTTTTCGTAATCCTTTCCGCATTCGCCTTGCTCGTGACCCCGACACAGCACAGCACAGCACGCACCAGCTTCGGCCTTGCCGCGAACGGAGAAGGCACCCACTTTCAGTACCACCACAGCACAATGAGCAGCTCCGAGGCCGAAGATTGGGAATGTCCCCTCTGCATGGAGGAACTGGACATTGACGATCGCGGATTCTTCCCATGCGGATGCGGCTATCAGGCAAGTAGCATTCCACCTAAAAAAGCAGTTGCGGCCCGGGCGCTGTCCCGTGTTTACTTTTGTAGAGTGCGAGACGGGGAGCGTCTCCTTCGTGCCTGCTGATATGCTAAACGAGACGGAGGCGCCGAGCGCCTGCTGCTGTGGTGACTGCTGCTGTGGCCCATGCTGCTTGTTCAATTCGTAGATTTGTCGCTTCTGCCACAACCGGCTGCTGTCAGAGGAATTTGGCGGGCGGTGTCCAGCGTGTCGCCGTCTGTACTCGGAGCAGACGCCGCGATGGAAACTGATATCACCGGAGCAGTAAGTGGCACGAGGGCCGCGCGGGAGCGAGAGCATGGGCATGCCATCCTCCCCCGAGACATCGGACTAATCAGGAGCTGGGCGGGACGCCGGTGGAGCATTTGTAGGGTGGCCAAAATCAAGAGCGAGAAAAAGGCCAAGGAGCGCGAGAAGCGGGAGATTGAGAGCAACAGCCGCCGGCACCTGGCGAACGTGCGGGTGGTGCAAAAGAACCTCGTCTACGTAATCGGGCTCCCATCCAGCCTGGCAACAGAAGAGGTATGTCTCCCTCCCGCCGGCTTGCGGCGTGCCGCCAGCTTGCCCTGCGCCATCCTGCTGAATGCGCCTGGTTGCGGATATGCGTGTGTCTGTGTGTGTCTGTGTGTGACTGTGTGTGGCGCCTGCACTAGATCCTGCGAAGCCACGACTATTTTGGCCAGTTCGGGCGAATCAACAAGATTGTGATCAACCGGCGGCAGGGCGGCAGCAACTCGCAGCACCCGACGGTGGGCGTGTATGTTACGTACACGGTGCGGGAGGACGCGGCGCGGGCGATCAACGCAGTGGATGGAAGCATGCTGGAGGGCCGCGTGCTGCGGGCGACGTTTGGCACGACAAAGTACTGCTCCTACTACCTGCGCAACATCCCGTGCCAGAACCCCGGGTGCATGTACCTGCACGAGCCGGGAGAGGAGGCCGACAGCTTCACAAAGGAGGACCTCGCAGCAAAGTAAGTACCCAGCACAGCCGGCAGCACGCCCTGGCAGCACGCCCTGGCAG
>JANBOI010000173.1:0-14543 GCA_027595825.1 Coemansia biformis
TGGCGTGGCATGGTATGGCATTGGCGTGACCTGGTGTGGCGGACCTGCGTTGTTCCGAAGCGTAGCCTGTATCAAAAATGGCTCAGCGTGTCAACTACAGGCGTCGCCTTTCGTACAACACCAAGTCCAACCGGGTGCGCATCAGCAAGACGCCCGGCGGCAACCTCCGTTACCTCCATGTGAAGAAGCCCGCCAAGGGCCCGCGCTGCGGCGACTGCGGCCTTGGCCTCGCTGGCATCCCCGCCCTCCGCCCCCGCGAGTATGCGCGCCTGAACAAGAGCAAGAAGTCGGTCTCGCGCGCCTATGGCGGCTCCCGCTGCAGCACCTGCGTCCGCACGCGCATTGTCCGCGCCTTCCTCATCGAGGAGCAGAAGATCGTGAAGAGGGTCCTCAAGGCTCAGGCCAAGAAGTAGAGCGTCCTTCGCTTCCGGCTCGCTGCGCCCGTGTCGGCCTGTCCGACCGCGCGCCTACCCGCGCTGGGAAATAAATGTTCTCTATTGTCTTCTCTTCTACGCCAGCCAGGGCTGGTGCGACAGATCGAAAAGCAAATGGCAGATACAGGCCCCGTTTACTTGGGGGCGTCGCCCGGCGCGCTGGCGACCGCGTAGCTAAAGAATTTGAACTTGAAGACGACGACCAGCAGTGCGTGGACAGCGAGCAGTAGCGGGATGATCGCCTTGTGCAGCCGGCCGTTCGAGCGGCTGACGATCTGGTTGACCGAGCGCATGATGAAGAAGCCGGACAGCGCAAAGCCGACCGCGGCCATGGCCCACCGGAACCAGTTGAAGGGCAGGACGCAGAGGACAGAGATCGGGATCCACACGGCCATCGCGTAGCCGTACACGCTGAGGCACTCCATCAGGCCCGGGTTGCTGCCAAAGTACTTTGTCACGCCATACACGAACGACCCGACCGCAAGCACGTACGTGTATACTGTGGCAACGGCAAACGTCAGCATGGTAAAGTCGTACTCGCGCTTGGCGCCAGCCAGGGCCTCGGCGATGCTCTGCGAGAGCGAGGCCGTGACAAACATGGCAAAGATGACGGACGTCGGCACCCAGAACGTGCCCCACAGGTCCGGGTTGGCGTTGTACACGTCCAGGAAGCTGTCCTTGGGAACGACCGCCATGTACGTCCGCTGCACCACATCGCGCGAATCGACATTGAAGTACTGTGCCCAGTACTCGACATGCCAGGCGGAATGCCCGCTGCCGGAGGCCTCGCCCGCGCCGGCCGGCTGGTACGGCGGCGGAGCGGCGGCCGTGGCGGCGCCCGCATTCAAGCGCCCCGGCTGCGCGCCCGCCGTCGCAAAGTCCTGGAACTCTAGCGTCGGCTCATCATCGTCAACGTCAACCACAATGTTGTAGTCGGGATTCGCCTGCCCGCGGCTCATTGCGGGTGCACTCGTGGTCTGTCGGGATGGTGGATGCAGCAAAGGGGCGTGTCGGTGAATGCGTGACAACAACGAGAGGGAGAGAGCGGAGATGCAGGGGGTTCGGGGCAGTGGTTGCTTGGCGGTTTCTAATAGAGGCTGCTGCAAGGGGGCGGTCTACAGGGCGCGGGCGCGGAAGTAGGGCCGGAACACGGTCGCCGTGCGCAGGCTGTCGTCCTCAAGGACAAAGTAGTAGCAGTGGAGGAGCAGGTACGGGAAGCGCGACTCAAAGTAGTGCAGGTAGCCGTCGGGGATGTCGCCCAGCGCCTCGCGCAGCGGCGGCGGCATGTCCTGGTAGTGGCTCTTTTTGTTGCGGATGATGCGCAACAGGTCGCGCAGGCGGGTGCCATCGTACTTGCGGAACTTGCCGAGATCGCGCCGCAGGTGCGGATCCAGGCGGCGGTCCCAGACAACCCTGCGCGGCCTCGCGGGCCCGGGCGCACCCCCGGCCGCCGCCTCGGCCGCCTCGACCGCCGCCAAGTGGCTGGCAGCCGGCATGCCAACCACCTGGAACCCGTCCTCCGCCGGCGGCGCGCTGTCCATCACCAGCGCGCTGTTTTCCTCAAAGGCATCGAGCAGCGCGAGTGCGCGGCGCACTGCTGCCGCCTGGGCGACCGGCAGCCGGCCGATGACGTCCTCGATGGACTCGCTTGGGGCTGGCTGGGCCGCCGCGGCCTTGTCGCCGCCGGCGCTCTTCTTCGGCGCCTTGGCCCTCTTTGGCGGTTCCGGGAGGTCCTCGCGCGCAGCCTTGACCAGCCGCGCCTCGGCCTCCAGGCAGTCCGAGACGTCCTGCAGAAAGCTCAGCCGCTGCACAGCGTCCCAGAAGTAGGGATGCACCAGCACGCTGGCCGCGCTTGGCCGGTCGCGCTCGGCGCGCGCAACCATGTGTGCGATCAGATCGACCGCATCGATGGCCGACGGGTTGTCGCTGGCCTCCAGCGCGCGCAGCTCGGGCGTCCCCGCCAGTATCCGCTGCTCGCGACTCAGGCGGTCGCCAAACGGGTGCTCGCCGTCCATCAGCACGTAGTAGAACACGCAGCCCATGGAGAATACATCAACCGCCCGCGTCATCCGCCGGCGGGAAGCGGCACCAGACACAAGATGAGCGGCCGACGACCCAACACGGTCGGCTGCACTCATCAGATGTGTGCCCGTGCTATCTTGGTCATCGCCCTCCGACTGCTGCTGCTGCTGCTGCTGCTGCTGCCGTGGCGCTTCGTCCTCCATGGCTGCGCTGGCGCTGGCCGGCGACATTGCCAGAGTGCGCAGGCGCGGCCTGGTGCCTCGGCTGACGTATGGACTCGGCTCTTCCACAAGGCCGCCGCCGGCACACAGCGATGGCCAGGGCGGGGGCTCATTGCCACGCAGCTGAGAGCCCGGCTGCAGCGCAGCCACTTGCCCCAGAGCCATGCGGGCCTCGCGCGAGTCAAAGCACTCGGGCGCCCGCCATCCTACCGTGCCGCCGCCGACGCCGCCGATCATCCCCAGGGGGAGCGCGCCGGCACCGCCGTCGAGGCCGCCGAGGCCGCCGCCAAAGGCCGCCGCGCCGTGCATCGTGAACGTATTTGCAAACGAGCTCTCGTCGTCGTCGAGGATCCGCGACAGGCCAAAGTCGCTGATCAGAACACGCGGCACCCCGCCAGCGACAATATTCGAGTCCTCAAAGGCGAGCTCGTCAAACTCGGCGCCCTCGCGCTGGTGCTGGTCCTGGTCCTGGTCCTGGTTCTTCCGTCGCCGGCGCCGGTGGGGCGGCGGAGCAACAAGGATGTTCTGCGGCTTGATGTCGCGGTGCACAAGCTTGAGCGCGTGCAGGTGGTGCAGGCCGCAGGCCAGCTGGTACAGGATCTTCCGTTTGGAGATCGTGGCCAGGAGCTGGCTCGCGAGCCGGGCCTTGGGCGCCTGCACCACCGCATCCGCCAGCGATCCGCAGCAGAGCTCAAGCGCAATATACATAAAGTGGCCCTGGCGCTCCGTGCAAAAGTACCGGATCACGTTCGGGTGCGAGTCGCTCTCCTGTAGCACCTGCACCTCGTGGTCGGCGACGTCGTAAAAGTCCAACAGCAGCCGCTTCACGGCCACTGCGCGCCCCTGGAACTCGCCGCGGTACACCACGGTGCCGTGGCTGCCGTAGCCCAGCACATGCTCCGTCAGCGTGATGGCGCCCAGCTGGACGCCCTGCGTCTGGCCGTTGCGGGGCGTGGCTGGCTGCGCCCGCTCGAGGCTGCCGGGCTCCAGCGACGCCCGCTTCAGCGGAGTCATTGGCAGCGTGCCCGTCGAGTTGCGCCGCGGGGTCGACATCCCCGACGGCAGACGCTCGAAAGACGGCTCGCTGTCCTCGCGGCCAAACAGGCCCAGGCCAGTCGACGACGCCGACCCGCGGCGGGGGATCGACGACCGGCTGGTCTCGCGGCTGCCAGTGCTGCTGGCCGTGCCTGCGCTGGACACGCGCGAGTGCTCCTGCGCGGAGTTGCTGCCGCCATCGTCGCTCGGCAGCGGCGCGCGGCGGGACACGCCCGTGCGGCGGAGCACGGCCGCCGCATTCGGGTTCCGCCACACCTCCTCCATGGCCAGCCGCCACTCCTCCTTGAGCGTGTCCCACATCCGGTGCATCAGCACCCACGAGGTGCGCAGGCGGGCGCGCCGCCCGGTCGCGTCCGCGTCGTCGCCGGCCGCACCGACCCACATACGCGCCCGTCGCTTGCTGCGCGGACGAAGCAGGACAAGCACGGCAGCAAATCCGACAAGCACGGCGGTTGTCACCGCGAAGCCAATGAACGCCGCAACCCGCGTCGAGTAGTGCCCAACGTACCGCCACCACGGCCAGTCCTCTGCGTCGTCCTTGGGGGCTGCGGTCGCCCCGCTGCCATCTGGCAGGCGCTGCGTGCTGCCTCCGGGCGCGAGCGACCCGCGGCCGCCCTCGGCTTGTCCGTCGTCGTCGTAGCCCTCTCTAACCACGTCGCCGCCGGGCAGCGCAAGGCGGTGCAGGGGTTCTCCGCCGAGCTCAGGGACCGCCCCCGGCAGCTTCTCGATCGGGTGGTGCCCAACTATTGCATTGTAGTAGCAGCGATCGCCCGCGGCACACATCGGCTGCCCCAGCCCGCTGCCCGCGTCGCCGGGCGGCGTCCGCGCGGCCGCGCCGTGCTGCTTGAGCCTCTCCATGAGCAGCTCGAAGCGGTTGTCGAGCGCCAAGCCGCCCTCGGCCGCCGGCGGCCGGAGCCACCACGCGCGCGCCTCCTGGAGCACGCGGAGCACAATGGCGTCGTGCGTCAAAAAGCTCCATCGGTCCCACCACTTGGCGGTCTGCAGCGCCGGGTACCTGTCCTGGTCGCGCTTCGCCGCCACAAGGGCCAGGAGCAGCGACGATGTCAGCGACGCGTGGTCGATCAGGGGGAACTCGTCACTGGTGAGCGTGTACAGTGTGTCCCTCAGCTTGCCGATGTACGCGATCTGCGGCACCGACGACGCCCTCCCAGAACGCTCCCAGAACGAGCCAGCAAGGATGTTGCCGCCGGAAGAGCCCGTGCGCCACCCGCCATCCTTCCTGGCCGACTGCGGCTGTCCAAAGCCAGCGCGCTCGCGGTATAGTGCCTCGTTGTCGGTCTCGTGGAGCTGCCGCCACTGCAGATACCGGTTCTGCTGCGCGGCCGGGCTGAGGCTGCGCCGTCGTGCGACGTACTCGACGTGGCCTGCACCAACATCCCCCGTACTCGGGTCGCGCGTGGCAATGCCAAACACGTCAAACACGCTTACGACGGGCGAATCAAACTCCTGCGCCCACAGCGGCATGCCTGTAGCGGCTTCGACCATGACAAAGCCGCCGTCGTGGGTCATGACAAACTTGGTTGGCCCGTATGAGCCGGCACGGTTGGCCGCGTCGCCGTCGCCGTCGTCGGGCTCGGGGCTGCCGGCGGCGCCCAGCGCCTCGACAGCGTCACTCAGCTCGGCGAGAACCGCATCGACATCCGGATCCAGCGATGGCGCGTGCACCGATCGATGGTGCAGCACCCACTCGGGCGCGATTCTATGCCCAGAGATTCTGTCGCCAGCAGGGTAGATCCGGACGCGGTTGAGCTTTTCGCCCAGCAGCAGTTTCTGGGGCCGCCTCTGCTGCTGCTGCTGCTGCTTGTGCGGGTGGCGAGTGCTCGCACTGGCATCAAAGTGCGCATCGCCGTACACGTCGAGCAGCTCTCCGGTAGACACATCAATTGCGGCAAAGCTGGCATCCTTGCTCCCGGTGTACAGCACGCCGCGCACCTGCACGGGGGACTGATCAACCAGGTCGGCAATGGCGAGAGGCAGCTTTTTGAGTCCTGCCTCGGAGCTGTACATGTATAGCGAGCCGCCGCCGCCACCAGGCTCGGCAATGTAGATGACGTCGGGGTGGTCGTCCGGGTCGGCAGTGGCGGAGGAGTCGCGGGGGCTTGCCGCTTCGCTCGCTCGCGCCACCGGGCCGCTTTTGTTGCCGTGTTCTCTTGTCCGCTGCCGGTCCAGCCACTCGCGGCGCAGCTGGCGTTGGCGTTCTAGGACTTGCGGGCTGGACCGCCAGTCGATCCCCTGCTCCAGCAGCCACTCCTCTTCGCCCGTGCCATCGTCGCCGTCGCCGTCGCCATCGCTCAGGTCATGGTCACGCGGGCCGCTCCTCGGCAGCTCGTCGCCAAGCACGCCGGCAGAGCGGCCTTTAGTCCGCACCATACTCCGTTGACAGGTATTCCTGGTGGCGCTGTCGGGCCCGGCCGGCTCAAACAGGCAGTGTCGGCTCCACAGAATCGATCCGTCGTAGCGATCCACACCATACATGCGACCATCGACAGTGACCACGACCATTACGCTGGCGAGCGAGACGCCCGAGCGCGCAAGCATGTTGCGCTTGAGCAGCTGGTGCTCGTGCGCTACCGCCGCATATGGCTTGGACGGCAGCATGGCGATGTGCTTGTGGCCAGCATCGGCCACGACCGAGGGCTCCGGTATAGTAAACTTGCGCGGCACCGCGCCGCCGCCGTCCCGCTCCAGAAAAACAAGGTTCCGGGTCGCCGGCCGCGCCGGCTCTGCAGTCCAGGCCACTGGCGCGCGGCGTGCTTTTGGCGCGGCCGATTCGGCCGCCTTCGCGGCCCGTCTGCGAGCAGAGTTGTCCCCTGCAAGCGCTGGCGCTGGCGCCGGTCCTGCGCGCATCGCAGGATCATCGAGGTGTTGCGGCGGTGCCACGAGCGTCGCGTCGGCTGCTGTGTAGGCCTGCGTGTAGGCGCCGGCCACGGCGTCTGTAACTTGCAGGGCTGGCCCAAGGGGCGGGTGGTGGCGGGCGCCCGCCGAGACTGCAAACGGAGCGAGCAGTGCGACGCAGAGAACGGGCACCAGCAGCGCGCGCGTGTTGCGATGGGGGAGCATTGCCAAGCACACCTCCCAGACAGCCGTGCTTAGCCAGCCCATGCGCGGGGCCGCCGTCTGGCGTTCGGTGCACAAGTGTCGGGCCTCCACGCCGCGAACCAGAGTGTGGGCCGTCGGCTAAATACGGCGATTGCAAGTAGTCAAGGGAATTGGAATGTGTGTTAAGCAGGGAAGAGCAAGGGCCCTGCGCCTTTGTGTGGGCTGTGCCGCGCAGGCGGACCCCCGGCCAGCTCGCTGGGGCCGTGCTATTCGCCAGCGCCTGCTCGACTGTCGGGATCATCCCCTGCTGGCTGCTGCCGTCGCTGGCCTAGTCGGCAAGGGGCGGATGCACCGACAAACAAAGGGCGTAAAAGACGTCAGTGAGCGCACCGCAAGACACGCCAGCCTCGGCCAAGCAGGCCCCTTGCTGGCCGTGTGCGGACAAGCCATGCCACGAGCCGAGGCCTAGCATGGCACGCGGCATGAGGACTTGTGGCCCAGAGGCATCGGCCTCGCTGGGCTTTTGTATGCTACAGGTCGTTGGGGGGCGGTGCCCCGATAGCCTGTACTGGTGCTGCGTGTTGCTCCACGCGTATCAGAGACATAGACAGGCTATATGGCAAAAGCTGAGGATGGATGGCCAATTCTTCACCATAGCGCGGCCACATGTTCATGCGTCGCATGCTAGCAGCACGTTTCAAGGGCAGCCCGCCAGGCGGAGAACGACGAGTGTTGTTTATTCCTCAAAGTTGCCAGAGTGCCGCCTCTAGTGGGCAGCCGCCTTTACAAGCGCTGGCAAAGCTGTCGTCGTTGTCGTGTCGCACTCGGGGCAATGCACCGCCTCCCTCATGAGAGGCGATGTAGATGCTGGAGCTTTAGTCAAAACTCCAACCAAATGGCAAGGCGGGGCCCGGGGGTGGCAGGGGCGGGGGTCTACTCCTTCTTGGGCGCGGCGGCACCGCCGGTGGTTGGCAGGCCAGTCTGGACCTTGAACGAGTCGTAGATGAACCACTGCAGGGCGGTCAGGGTTCCGATCATGAAGATACGGGGAGTGAGGCCGGCCCAGACGCCCGCGAAGCCGAGATCCTTCAGAATGCGCATGGCGAGGGTGCCGGTGCTCTCGCCCTCGGCCTTGGCGACGTTGTTGAGCTTGGAGACGAGGGTGTCGGCAGGGTGCGACACAACGGCGCAGAAGATACCCGCAAAGTAGCCGGCCGCGAAGGTGACGCCGAGCTGCTGCGACTTGGAGTACTGGTCCTTGGGCTTGCTGAGCACGTGCTTGTAGATCGCCTCGACGGTCTTCTCAAACGACGCAAACTTGACCATGGTGTAGGGGATCTGGCGCAGCCACAGCGGGGCCAGGCCCTTGTAGAAGCCGTTGAGGCCCTCGGCCGCGTGGACCTTGCGGAGCCCATCCAGGAAGCCGTTGGAGAAGGGCGTCGCGGACGTCTGCATCTTGACCTTGAGCGCCTCCATCGGGCACAGAAGCACGTCGGCGATGACCTCGGCCGACGCCGACGCCGACAGGTAGAGCATTGTCTTGTACTTGGCCGCGGTCTCCTCGCCGGCAATGCCGGCGTACAGGTACTTGAAGTACTCGTAGAACCCGTACTTGCCCATGCCCTGCATCGAGTACCCGAGGAGCGTCGGGACGCCACCAAGGTACAGGCCCTTGATCCCCTGTGCGGAGCCGACCTTTTTGAACCCGTCAAAGACGCCGCTGTATAGGCTCTTGTTCACCTGCATGCGGCACTTGATCTGGTCGACCGGCGTCATAGCATAGTGCGTCAGGCCGCACGCGAGGGAGCCGCCGGCCGCGCAGGTAAGGAAGTACTACACGCACGGCGCCGAATTCCACGGCACACAAACACAAGCAGCCGGCTGTGCAGGCCGTGAGGGGTCGGCGGTCAGTGCGTGCTGAGTCGCCCCGAGGCGCGACGGGTGCCAGCCGGGCAGCCGGCAGCTGGCTCTTACCCTGGCCGAGTTGATCTCGATGGGCGCCCCCTTCTCGGCGACCGAGGCCGCAACAAAGGGCTGCGACGCGCCCTTGAAGGCGCTGAGCGTCGTGGCGGTGGGCAGCATGGTCAGACAAAGAAGAGAACTACTCGCCGGGAATAGATAAGGACACTTGATGATGAGCACGGGGGAAGGGAAGTCCGCGCCGCCCGCCGCCGTCACCAGCAAGGCAGTCACGCCCGCGCCTGTGGATCACGCGAAAATTTTGGGGAGGCACTGGTCGCCCCCAACCAGCCAGGGCGCAGATGTGCGCGAGAACGTGGGCCTCGGCACTGGCCACGGGCCACGGGCCACGGGCCGGCCGGGCTGCTCACTGCCGCCCGCGCACCGCCGCGAGGGCGCCGCGCACGTCGTCGGCGATCACGACGTCGACGCCGTACGCCTGCTGCAGCTGGACGTGCTCCGGGTGGTTGTTGAGGTCGCCGTACGTGGCCAGCGCCAGGTTGTGGCGACGGACGAGCGCCGCGACGCGCGGCGACTGCGCAATGGGCCCGACGTGCGAGACGACGCCCGCGAGGCCCGCCCACTTGCACAGCCGCACCGCGACGTCGACGCTGTTGCACCGGCGGTCGGCCATGGCGGACATGCCCGCGTCGGTCAGCAGCATGATGGGGAAGTCGCCGCGCGCCTTGTGCGCCAGCAGCAGGCAGATGTCCGGGTGGAACGACGTGAAGACAAGCGGCCGCGGCGCCGCCGCATAGACAACGTCGAGGATGCGGTCGACAAAGAGGTTTATCTCAAAGCTGGCCGACATCCCGACGCCGTCGGCCTCGTCGGGCATCGGGTACTTGACCTCGATGTCAAACCCGACGCCTGCGGGGAGCTCGTCAAACAGCTCGCGCATCGTGGCGAACGGCGCCTGCACCGTCTCCGCCGAGTTGGCCAGGATCGGCGGCGGCGCCGGCGGGCTGGTGAGGTCGCTGCACGAGCGCTGCGTGCGCAGGGCGCGCCCGCGCGGGTTGAGGGCCATGAACTGCGCCAGCGCCAGCGCGTTGACCGGCGTCTCAAACCCAGTCTCGGCGACGATCCAGTCGTGGTAGACAACGGGCGTCAGGTCGCGCGTCAGCTGCACGTCAAACTCGACTGCGGCCGCGCCGTCGCGCGCCGCCTGCTCCATCGACAGGACGGTGTTCTCGCCCAGCTGCAGTCGGCCGGGGCGCTCGGCGGGCGGACAGTTCATGCCCGACCCGCGGTGCCCGTAGATCAGCGTGCGGCCCGGCTGGAGCCACTCGCGCGCACCTTCGCGCTCGCGCGGCCGGCCGGCGTGGGGCGTGGAGACGACGGCCTCCATGTTGGCCTCGCCGACGACGTCGCCGGTGGCCGCGGACAGGAGGGCGGCGTGCAGGTAGTTGCCGCCTGTCAGGCACTGCGGGATGAACTGCCCCGGCATCCCCTCGCTGTACTCCGGGACGAACGTCGGCGGCAGCGCCACCGCCGCCTGCGCGACGATCCTGGGCTCGAGGTGTGGCGCCAGCGCATGGTCCGCCAGCACGATCAGGTCCAAGCGCAGAACGGTCCGCTCTGGACACGCCGTGTACAGCAGCGCGGGCGGCAGCCACTCCTGCACCGCAGCCGTCGGCTCCAGCAGCGCCGCCGCATCGACCACGTACGCGCGGGCGCCGGCGCTGGCAGCTGAGCCCGTGCCCTGCTGCGCCTCAATGCGCAGCAGCAGATGGGCCGAGCGTGGCAGGCCGGCGGCGTCCAGCGCGGACTGCAGCGCGGCGGCGTCCAGCGTCAGCGGCGGCAGGCGCTCGTTCCGCCGCTCGTCGCTGGCGCCGAGCGTGACAAACACGGCGCTCGTGCCGGGCGGGGCGGGGCTCGCTGGGCAGGGCGCCGGCGGCGGCGGCTGCAGCGCGTGGTGCTCGGCGTGCATGCCGTTATACACGGGCGCGTCGTACGCAGCAGAGAAGGCCAGCAGCTCGTCGGCACAGGCGCGGAAGCCCATGTAGTTGGCGATGTCCAATGCCGTCAGGCCAGCGTCGTCGCGCGCATGGGCATTGAACGCAGGCGACCGCAAGATGCCCTGCTTCAGCGCAGCCTTGACCATCTCCTCGCGGCCACCCAGCGTGGCCAGATGCAGCAGCTCGCCACCGACCGTGCTCCGCGCGCTCTGCTCCAGCGCCGCCTCTGCGCCCATGTACGCCCGCGCGCCCGCAGCCGTCAGCGCCACGCACATTGCGTTATACAGGCCACCCAGGCCATAGAACATCGACATGCGCATTACAAGTGCCACCTTATCCGGGAATGCCGTCAGTCGCTCAACGACCGCACTGGCGCTCTCGTGGTGGCCCTCCACGAACGCCGCTACCGCCGCGTCCGCCAGCGATGCCGCAGCCGCGTCGACCCCCGACTCGTTGACGATGTACCGCACCGCCGCAGCGTTGCCGGCCCGCGCTGCAATCGTCAGCGCCGAGTCGCCGGCCACATCCCGCGCCGCAAGCGACGGCTGCCGACGCACGCTACTTACTTGTCGCAGCGCCTGCACGTCGGCCAGGTTGAGCCGCTTCAGCCACGACACGTCGTCCGCGCTCTGCGCCGCGTAGTGCAGCACTGTGCGCCCGTGCACGTCCGTCGCCGTTGTGAGTGGCGCGTGCACCGCGTCCAGCCAAGCATCTGCGCGCCGCTTCTTGCTACGCTCCGCCTTGGCCTTCTCCAGCATGTACTCGGTGCTCCACACCGCCGGGTCGGCCATCGCGCCGGCGGGCGGCGCCGGCGTCTGCGCAAGCGATGCTTCCGCGGCACGGGCCCGCACGCATGCCAATGCCTGGCGCAGCGCTGCGCGCCGCGGGTACAGGCCGCACAAGTAGTCCGCCGGGAACATGCCCGCCCCGACCACGCGTGTGGCCTCGGGCGTCAAGACGTACAGCTCCCACTCGCGCTGGATTGCCCATCCGTACCGGACAAGCCCCTCGATCTTGCGCTCCAGGCCCTCGAGCTGCTCGGCCACCTGCCCAAGCCGCGCAGCGGACGACATTGCATCGACGGCGGCCATGTTTGCCGACACCTCGCGCACCGCATGCTCGAGGTCCTCCGAGTACTCGATTGTTGCGAGCACGGCATTCGCCACCGCGTTGACGATGTCTACAGCGCACAGGCAGACCTCAGAGAACAATGCAGCATGGCGGTCAGCCCGATGTCCTCCACGTCTGCGCAGATGTGCCGCCCTCCCTGGCGTTCATGGCACGCCCTCAGCACGCATAGCACCTTTGCCAACATCGGCTAGCGCCAGCGGGAACTGCTGCAATGCTATACAGCGCATCGCGACAGATCGCTCAAACTCCAGCCTACATGTGTGCGTTTACCACCTTGCCAGACGCGGCCTTTAGCTATCACTGCGGGCCAGCCTAGCCGCTGCCGCCGCGGGCTTGCGCGCCAGCGAGGCACCGTACCTGTAGAACCGCGGGCCGAGCCGGTACTGGTCGAAGCGGGCGTCGGACATCTCGAGGCGAGGGCGCCTGGTGGCACGGATGGCTGGGTAGACCTGGTAAGGGCGTGAGGGGGGAGCGCCAGAGTACAGCGACGCTTGTCTGTATAGTACAGCGGAGAGAGCACAGCGGAGAGAGCACAGCGGAGAGAGCACAGCAGAGGGAGCACAGCAGAGGGAGCACAGCAGTGGGGAAGCAGCGCAATATGGATGGAGGACAGGCCGTAGTATACGTGCGGCGGGGCTGAACAAAGCAAAAGTGTGCGGGGTCGGCCTGGACGGGCGCAGCGGGAAGCCATCGTCGTCGGCCATCCAGCGCCCGCGCTCGGTGACTGCTGCGCGCAGGACTGGCAAAGCGGCAGCGGCGCCCCGGCGGGCCTTTGCAGGGCCAGACGCCGTGCCGCCCGGCCCAGGCTGGGCGCCCTGCCTCTCCCATCAGCGGCCACATGGGGGGCACGTGCTCCCGGTGGCCGTTTTTCCTTTGGGCTCCAGCGGTTGCGGCGGGCCTTTGACGGGCGCTGGCCCAAAGCCCGACCGACGCAGGGATGCCCGGCGGGCCTTTGCCGGGTGCGTCAGTGCGCGTGTTTCAGCTAGTCATGGCGAAAGAGTGGTGCGGGCGAGCTACTGAAGACGGGCCTAGAGGGCCGACGCGCCCGTGATGATGTCGATGAGCTCGTTCGTGATGACGGCCTGGCGCCCGCGGTTGTACTGGAGCGTCAGCCTGTTGATAATGTCGCCGGCGTTCTTGGTGGCGTTCTCCATCGCCGTGCGCTTGGCCGCCATCTCGGCCGCGTGGCCCTCGACCAGCGCCCAGTGCAGGCTGTTGGCAAACAGGAACTCGTTGAGGTTCGTGAGCACGTCCTCCTGGAACTCGTACGCCTTAAAGTTCGGCGACTCGACGATCTGGCTGATCGGGTAAAACTCCATCGCGCTCGTCTCGAACGCAATCGCGCTGACAAACTTGTTGTACATCAGCTTGGCGTTGTCAAACACAACGTCCTTGTCGTTGAGCACCGTGCTCGCAATCTCGGACGACTCCTCAAACGTCGGGATCGTCGCTCCAATCTGGTTAAAGCTGCTCTTGATGTTCTGCGGGTACGCGCGCTGCAGCTGCATCTTGGCCTTGTCGCCCAGCACGACCAGAGGCGCCTCTGGGTGCTCCGCGAGGTACTTGCGCGACTGGCGGGCAAGCGACGAGTGGATGCCGCCGCACAGGCCCTTGTCCGACGACACCGTAATAAGCAGCTCGTTGGCGCTCTCCGCCTTCTGCACGCCGGCCTGCTCCACCAGGTCGCCCGACGTTTTGCCGTACACGCGCGCCACGTTCATTGCGCGCTGCGCGCGGGTTGTCTTCGTCGACGCAATCATCTTCATCGACGCCGTGATCTTGGAGATGTTGGTGATCGACTTTAGGCGCGTCTGGATCTCCTTCAGCGTCGCCATGTTGCGCGTCTGCTGCCCAAGCGCACTACCGATCAGGAACCATCCCCCCAGCGGGCAGTCGGTTTGCCGTGTTGCTTTAGTGCGGGGCCCGCCATTGCGCGCGAGGGCCCCCTTCTGCTCCAGATTCCGTCAGCTTACCTCAGGGCGGGCGCCGCAGGGCGGGCGGCAAGAGCGGAGCGGGCAAGCATTTTCCGAGCAGCAGCAATGTCTCCTCTACACCATGTGTGTCCGGCAGAGAACGGCCGGCGTCCCCTATTAGTGGCTGGCTCCAGCGCAGCGCTGATGCACGGCGCCGCCGCCGCGCAGACCGCGCGCAATCGGGCCTTCGGGCGGTCCGCAATTGGGGAGAGGGCGCATCACCGCCCGATTTCCCGGATCCTCACCTCTAGACAGCACGCAGGCACGCACAGGGAAAAGGTAGACTGACAAACACGATGGCGATAAACCAGAGAATCGGCGCGATTTGCGGGAGAGCACAGCTCCCCACAGTCGCCGAGCCTCAGGGGGGCCACTGACCCAGCCGCCTGCCTGATAGCGCCGGATCGGCGAATCGCCACGCTGATAAGGGCCGGCGGACCGGAAGCCGCGAGCCGAGCCGCCTGCTGCGGGCCGAGTGTGCGCGTGTGTATCGGGCACAGGGGCTTGGCGCAGGCTGAGGTGCCACTTGTCCGCGCTTGTCGCAGTCTGTATGCCCTGTGTGCCCCGTCTGCTCTGCCTCAGCCGCCCCGCGTCACAATGAGCTCGTTCAAGTTGGCCTCGCTAGTGTTCCGCACGCTGTCAAAGCCAGGTATGCCGCGTCCGGCTGGCCCGGCCCGCTGCGCCCAGCAGCGGAGCGGAGGGCGCACGGAGGGCGCCGCGCTGCACTCA
>JANBOI010000174.1:0-14539 GCA_027595825.1 Coemansia biformis
TGGGCATCGGTCGCGGTAGCGCTGCTGCTAACCGCAACCGCAGCTGCGGTGTACAGGGCCGTATATGTACTCTTTTTCTCTCCGCTGCGGCGCATACCGGGCTCTCTTTTTGCGCGGTTAACCGCCAAGCGGATGGAGATCGGCACGGCAATTGGAAACATGTCGCGCATCGGCAAGGCCGACTATGAGCAGTATGGTGATGTATTTGTGGTGACACCAGACTCGGTCGGTATCTGCAACCCGGACGATATTCGAGCGCTGCTCAGCAATCCGTGCGTGGAAAAGGCAAACTACTACCGGATACTGCGGTTTACGGGCATTGACAATACTGTCAGTACGCAAGACGTCGAACTTGCCAACACGCGGCACCGGCAGATGGGCCCCTTTTTCAAGCCCACGTACCTGGCAAAGATGGAGCAGACAATCATGGAGCATGGCATTCTCTCGATCAAGCGCAAGTGGGACCGGATGATTGAGGAGAGTGCCGACGGCACCGCAGAAGTCAACTACAGCAACGACTTTTTGTTTGCCGCATTCGACATTATCGGCACATTGGTGTACGGGCGGCAGATCGAGGAGCTCAACACTAACGACGCGGAAACGGCAAAGTGGATAGACAAGACAGTCACGTATCTGGGGATCCGGTCAATGATCCAGCTGGTGCTCCCGTACCCATTCTCGCTGCTCATGAAGCCGTGGGAAAGTCGGTACACCAGGCTGAGCAACTACATCCACGATTCGATAAACATTCGCCGACGGCATCTGGAAGAGCTTGCGGAAAAGGGCGAGTCCCGCAGAAAGCCTGCCGATCTGCTCCAGGCGTTCATCGACGCGGAGGACCCCGAGTCCAAAGTGCGGATGTGCCACGACCAGATCCACGGCGAGTGCGTGCTGATGATGCTCGCTGGGTCAGACACCACGTCGCACACCATCACATGGACGGTGCATTTGCTGATGCTTTACCCAGCGCACTACCAGCGGGCCGTGTCAGAGGTGCGTGCGCAATTTGGCGCCAACCACACCATTACTCACAACGAGTGCCGCACGCACCTACCATTTGTCGAGGCGTGTCTGCTCGAATCATTGCGCCTCTCGCCGGTCACAGGCGGTCTCCTGCCACGCATATCGCCCAAGGGCGGGATGCACGTTCAGGGGCACTACATACCCGAGGGCATGGTCGTGTTTGTCAACCTGGCCGTCGCCAACCACCACCAGTCATACTGGGACCGCCCGCACGAGTACGATCCCATGCGCTTTATCCGCAACAACGAGGCGCGGCACAATGTGCTGACATTCAGCTATAGCCGACGGATGTGCCCTGGCCGGCACCTGGCGTTCTGGGAGATGCTCACTATTCTGGCAAACGTCCTCAAGGACTACGATCTGCGGCTGCCCGACGACTACACACACCTGGGCCCACACGTGCTCAACAAGCACGGCTATCCAAAGCAAATGGACGCACAGCAGTACATTGTTGTCAAGCCAGTCAACGCCGAGCGCGACTGCCGCCTGGTCATTTCCAAGCACCGCCCATGACCGGAGCATGCCGCGTTGCGCCCGCGCCGTGACGGAGGAGACAGAGAATGAGAATAAGGAGGGGATAGCACACTGTATTCACGAGAACACTTCGCTTTGTGTGTAGGTTCTTTTTGGGGCCAAAAAAACCGATAGCATCCCGCGCTCTAGTTGTTGGCAATGGTGACCTCGACCTCGACTCCGGGCTCAATGGCAATGGAGGTGATCTGCTTGACGATCTCCGAGGGCGAGTAGAGGTCAACCAGGCGCTTATGGATCTTCATCTCGAAGCGGTCCCAGGTCTTGGAGCCCTCACCGTTGGGGGTCTTACGGGTGGTGATGGACAGGCGCTTGGTGGGCATGCGCACGGGGCCCTTGACCTTCAGCTGCTTGTCCTTGGCGCGGAGGATCAGGTCCGAGCACACCTTCTCCAGGTTCTTCACATTGCGCGACGTGAGCGTGATGCGGATGCGGTGAATCTGCACCTCCGACGACTCCTGGTAGCCAGCCTTCTTAGCGACTTGGGACATTCTTCCGAGCGATTTGGTTTGGGGGGCGGTGAATCGGGTACGAGCGGGTTGCGGAGTCCGTGGAATGTCCCAGCGGTGACCAAGTGGTGGCGGATGTGTCTTTGTCACAACACAATCGAGAGTCCGAAATGGAGAGAAGGGAGAGACCCGCCTGCCATTTGCGAGCGCCAGCGCTGCCTTGGGCCTGCTGGAAAATGTTTTCGGGGCGCCCCGATCCATCTGATCACGGGCTGGTCTGCCCTACAGCGCATCACGTGAATGCGCGGGCGTGAGCGCGCGGGCCGCCAGCTGGGATACGTTGCGGGGACATGCCGTGCGCCATGTAGCTACAGCCGATTGTATGCGGATGAACGCGGACGGACATGGGTGAATATTTTACGACACTCCCACGGAGAAAAAGCCCTCTGGGCAGATGGGAGCGCCTAGTACAAGACATGCTGGGCTACAGACGAAGATAATGGAGGAGGAGGAGGAGGAGCAGCGACGGCAGCGTCTACGGGAGAGCCGGGATACGGAACACCATGGTAGTGATGTTGTCCATGCTCTCGTTGGAGAGTGCGTGTTGCAGAAGGATCTCGCTTGCGATCACGGTGTCCTTTTCCTCGCGGACGAGGTCAACGGCGGCCTGGTCCGTGCACACGTCCCACAGGCCGTCGCAGGCTAGGATTAGTATGTCGTCGCCGTCATCGAGTTCTGTTTCTGTTGTGTACGGGTTACCGATGACGAATTGCTTGAGGCTCGAGTCGCCGAGGGCGCGGGTTACAGCAAGGACGCCATTTACGCGGCCGTTGAACACGTAGCCGCCGGCCTCGGAGATGCGCTCAATCTCGTTCGGGTCCTCGCCCTTGTGGTCGTAGGTCAGCCGCTTCGCCACCCCGCCCCGGCTCAGCACCGCGCGGGCGTCGCCGACGTTCGCGCAGAACAGCGTCCGCCGGCGCCGGACCGTGTCGCCGTCCAGAACCTCCTCGACCCGAACAAAGGCCACTACCGCCGTGCACCCCGAGTGGGTCTTCACGTCGACCGCCAGCCGCCGGTCGGCCTCCACAAACGCGCGGTTCAGAATATCGGGGATCAGCGCGTCGGGGTGCTCGGCACGCAGGCCCAGGAAGATGTCGGCAAAGTTGTCTCCGCACCACTGCGCGGCCTGCCTGCCCGCATGTCCGTCGAATATGGCCATGAGCGATTGGCCCTCGACGCCGTCAAAGTCGTACTTGTGGTAGTGCGCGTCCTCCATGGTTCGTCGGTAGCGCCTGTTCTTTGAGAACGCCACACCAATGTGCGGGCACGCAGCGTCGCCCGACTGCGCGTGGTTGCCGGAGCCGCCTGCGCTGTCCAGAACGAGGGACTCGACGTTGCCCGGGGCTTCAGCAAGGGCGCTGGGTGCCTTTGCCGCCGGCTGCTCGACGCCCAGGGTGGCGGGAGACATTGTGGAGAGTATCTTTGTGCCGATGGTGCTGTCGTGGTCCTTGCATGCGTTCTCCGTGTCGATTGGCGGCGGCACAAAGTTGCGCTGCAGTCTCGGCGGCAGCTGGATTGTGCTTGAATTGTTGATTTGTTGCGCAACCGCTTCCAGGGCCACGGCCTCGGGGACGCCGTCAGCGACGGGGGCGACAGCGGTGTCACCCTCGGCGCCGACCGGCTCGGAACCAGCGCCTGCAGTCTCGGAATCAGGGCTGGTGGAGTCGGGATTTGCGTCTGCCGTCGGGGGCGCGTTGGGGGAGCCTGGCCGCAGTGCCCGGGCGCTCAGCACGTCCCCAGGCGCTTTGCTGTCTGCTGTGTCGCTCATTTGGCGGAGAGAAAACGGCGGGCGGTGGAATGCGGTGGAGGAGAAGAGCGCAACATAAAAGCGGGGCGGGGCGAGCAGAGAAAAGAGGGAGTGCGCGCAGGCGACGGCTCCCTCGTCGATGGCCAGTTGATGCGCCCCGTCGGCGCGACTGGCATTGAGGAGGGCAGCCAGCGTGGGGGCCGGCGGGCCGGTGTTCGGCGTGGCCCCGTGACTGCACGCGTGGAAAGGAGACGCCGAAAGCGGGGGGATCTAGGGTGCCAGCGCCGACAGATCGCCCACGCTGGACATGTAGTATGTCGCGCAGGGCGTGTCGGGCGAAAGAACGGAGGCCTCGTCTGCAACGCCAGTCAGCACGCACAGCGTGCTTAGGCCTCCGCTGATGCCAAACAGGATGTCCGTGTCGAGGCGGTCGCCGACCATGCACGTGCGGGCGGGGTCGAGCCGGAACCGCTGGATCACGCACTCCATCATCGGCGCGTTCGGCTTGCCCATGACCAGCGGCGCCCGCTGCGTCGAGTGGGTCAGGACGCTGAGCAGGGAACCCGCGCCGGGGTACATGTGCTTGCCGCCGGGCAGCGTGCGGTCGTCGTTGGTGGCGATGAATAGGCAGTCGCCGTTGTGCACCAGATTGACGTGGGCATTGGCCAGCTTGCGGTACGATATGTCGTAGTCGATGCCGCAGACCACCGCGCCGACGTTGGGGTTGGGCACGACGTCCTGGAGCGTCTCCAGGGAGACCGAGTCCGTGTCCTCGTGGCCGATCGCAGCTATGCCGACGTCCTCAAGCTCCTGGCGGATCCCGCTGCCGCCGACGACGTACGCCTTCTTGCCGGCATCGAACTTTGCCACGTCACGCAGGTACACCGCCGTCGCGTACGCCGAGCTGAAGATCTCCTCTGCCGAGGCCTGGATGCCGAGGCGCGCAAACTTGGCCACATAGTCCCGCCGCGACTTTGCGCTGTTGTTGGTCACAAACACCAGGCGCTTGCCGCGCCGCCGCAGCATGTCCAGCGCCGCGGGGACGTTGTCGACCAGGGTGGTCCCGTTCCAGATAACGCCGTCGCAGTCGAACAGGAACGTGTCAAACCGGTCCACGAACGACTCGTAGTCGCCGCGCGTGGACAGCCGCATCGGTGCCGTCGCCTCCATGCTTCTTGCCGGCCGCGAAATGAGCTACTGCCGCCGTGCAATTTGCGACTGGTGCCGAGTGGAGACAGTGACTGGTGGAGAGTTTGTCATCAGTGGAGGCGAGCGCAGCGCTGCAGGTGCCCTCGGCTTCCCCGCAGCCCGGCTCTGCATGGCCGGTTCTGCATGGCCGGCTCGCTCCGCGCAGGGACACAGCCCCGGCTGTTATCGGCGACTGGCGGCTGGCAGGTGCAATCGCCCACGTCTATTGCACCACCATCGAATATGGCGATTGGGCGGCCGTGGGCGGCGGCGGCTGCCAGGATTGGGCCATGGCTGCTCGCCGACTTCCGCCACTGCATATGTCACAAGTGGCAGTGGCAAGGCGTGGTCGCGGGGCCGTGGGCGGGAGGCCGCTTGGGGGGCGGGGCGCCCGCGAGATGGCTCCAGCGCCCTAGCGTTCCAGCGCTGGCCAGCCGGAGATATAAGAGCGGGCGCCCGCTCCTCGCAGTGCATCTGCCGCCAGCACTGCTTTCAGCATCTGCCAGCATCTGCCAGCACCCCGCCCGTCGTGTACTACGCTACCCTGCTCGCTCGCGGCAACAACAACAGCAGACGGTTGGCACACATACAGCAATGCCCGCTGTCGTAGCTGACTCGGCCACGGCGATGCCGGCCCCGTCACTGATTGTCGGGCTCCGCCTCAGCGGCAAGAAGGCCGCCGTTATCGGCGAGGGGCAGGCCGCCGCCAGCCGCGCCATGTTCGCGCTCGATGCCGGCGCCAAAGTCGTTCTGTACGCGGCCGACACGCCCGCGGCACTCTCCAAGTGGCTGGCCGCCGGCCGGCTCAGCACCGTGCCTGCCGGCCGGTACGCGCCGGCAGACCTCGCCCAGTTCAGCGTGGTGCTTGTTGCCGGCGCCACCCCTGGCGTCGACCCGCAGGCTGTTGCGCGCGATGCGCATGCGGCGGGCGTCCCCGTCAATGTTGCCGGCGACGCCGCGCTGAGCGACTTTACCCTCATGCCCACCTACCGCGGCGCGTCCAGCCTCCAGATCGCCGTCACCACCAACGGCGTTGCGCCGCGCGTCGCCAGCCAGCTGCTCGGCGAGATCGTCAACAAGCTGCCCGAGAGTCTGGACGCGCAGCTAAGGGATGTTGCCCTGCTTAGCCACACGGCCCGCGAGGCTGCGAGGCAGCGCGACAGCGTGCTGGCGAGCATCTTGGTCAGCGACAAGGCCAAAGACACGGAGGACGACACGCCAGCAGCCCCCAGCGCTGATGCGACCGCTACTGGCACGCCTGCGCTCCAGACGCCGTCGCCCGAATCTGTGGACGGGGCCCAGCACCCGACGCCCAGCCTCGATCTGGCCAGGCTGCGCGATGAGAGCGGTGCGCAAATAATCCAGGCGGTCGATGTGCAGACGGCGTCGAGCTACATTGCACATTCGCTTAGCCACCTGTGCTTCGTGTACTCGGCCCCAGGGCAGGGGCTCGGCGAGGCTGCGCTGGCCTGGTCGCGCCGCGCAGAGAAGAACGCGTTCGGCGAATGGGTGTCTGCTCTGCGCATGGAGACGCGCCATGGCGCCGGCCATGCGCTGTGGGGCGCGCTGTCGTCGGGCTCAAAGGTGGCTGCCATTGCTTCCGCGGCGTCGCTGCCGTACATGATGCCGGTGCTCGCAGGGCTCGTCGCCCGCAAGCAGCCCATCGTCATCCACGCGGCCGCCCAGTCAGTCGACGCTGCCCAGACCGACTTTGCAGACGCATTTGTCGCGCTGCAGACCAACGCCGTGTTCCTCGCATCGGCGACTGCGCAGGAGGCTCACGATGTGGCCCTGATCGCCCACGCCGTGGCCCACGCCGCCAGCATCCCTGTGGTGCACTTGACCAGCGGCGGGGGCGCCGCTGCCGAGCCCGCCAGCGCCTGTATCTCGGGCCACCGGGAGCTAGTCAAGTTCGTCGACGCCGTCGCTGCTGCTGCTGCCGCCGAGGGGCCGAGCGTGCGCCCCGCGGATGTCGTTGAACTTGCGCTGGCCCACTTCACGCGCGCGTTTGGACGCACGTACCGCCAGCTCGAGTACAGCGGCAGCACCGCCGCAGAGACCGTCTTTGTTGCCATTGGAGAGACGGCCAGCCACGCCCAGGCGGCGCTGCCTGTGGTTCTCAAGCAGCGCGACACCGGCGTCCTCAACGTGCGCGCCCTGCGCCCCTGGGATCACGCGCAGCTCCTCGCGAGCCTGCCCGCAACTACCAAGCGCCTGGTCGTGCTCGCCAGCTCCAAGGACACGGGCACCGCGGCCGACGCCCTTGTCGCAGACGTGGCGCTTGCCGCGATTCTCGGCCGCCCCTCCTCGCCGATCAGGGTTGTTCGCGACAACGTGTACGGTGCAGACCAAGCCGCAGTAGCCAACGCGATCCGCGTCGCTCTTGGGCTCGAGCCCGAGTCGGCCAGCAGCGACGCAGCCGGCAGTAATGCTGCCGCGATCGCCAAGGGTGAGGCGCCGGCAGCAGCAGCAGCAGCAGTGGCTCCGGCTGCAGTAGAACCGAATGCTGCGCACGCGGATACGCTTGAGATTGCAAAGCGGCTGGCGTTTCCGGAGGCGTTCTCCACGCAGCTTGTGCCCCGGAGCGGAGAGAAGACGTTTGTCGTGAAGGTATCTGCGCTTCGCCGCATGACGCCGACGACATACGACCGCAACATCATCCACATCGAATTTGACACGCAGGGCACGGGCCTGACGTACGAGATCGGCGACGCGCTGGGCGTCTTTGGGCATAACGACGCCACGCAGGTGAACCAGTTCTGCGCGCAGTACGGGCTAGACGGCAGCCAGCTGGTGGCCGCCGTCAAGGACGGCCAGAGCCAGATCCGCTCCGTGCACTCGTGGCTCACGCACGCGCTGGATCTGTTTGGGCGGCCGAGCAAAAAGTTCTATGCCGTGCTCGCCGACTTTGCGACGGATGCGAAGCAGGCAGAGAGGCTCCGCTGGCTGACGACCGGCGAGGGCTCCGCCGAGTTCAAGGCGCGCGTGGCCGACACGGTCACGTATGCCGACATCCTGCTCGAGTTCGCCTCTGCGCGCCCGTCGTTCCTGCACCTGGTGGAGCTCATTGCGCCCATCAAGCCGCGCCACTACTCGATCGCGTCGTCGGCCAGGATGCACCCGGGCAGCGTCCACCTATGCGTCGTCACTGTCGACTGGACAAACAGCCGGGGCGAGCTGCGCACGGGCCAGTGCACCCGCTACCTGGACTCGCTTGCCATTGGCGACAGGGTCACGGTCGGCGTCAAGCCCTCGGTGATGAAGCTGCCGCCGCTCGACTCGCAGCCGGTCATCATGGCCGGCCTCGGAACAGGCATGGCGCCGTTCCGTGCGTTCATCGAGGAGCGCGCTGCGCGCAAGCTGCAGGGCGTCGACGTTGGCCCGATGACGCTGTATTTCGGGTCGCGCCACCGCGCCATGGAGTATCTGTATGGCGAGGAGTTTGAGGCGTACCACGCCGACGGCCTCCTCACCAACCTGCGCCTCGCCTTCTCGCGCGACCAGAAGGACAAGGTCTACATCCAGCACAAGATGCGCGAGGACTCGGAGCTGCTTGCGGCGCAGCTGCTGTCGCAGGACGGCAGCTTCTACCTCTGCGGCCCCACCTGGCCCGCCGGCGACGTCAAGGATGCGATCACCGGCGCATTCACGGCCCACGGCGGCGTCAAGCCCAGCGACGCGTCCAAGTTCATCGAGGAGCTCAAGGAGAGCGAGCGCTACATCCTAGAAGTCTACTAGGCTCTAGGCACAGGCCGGTCACATGCCATGTTAGCTTTGCCATAAACAGCCATTTCAGCCGAAAGCCCCAACACCGGCTCGGCGCCATTTGGCGCGGCCAGCCCCGGGGCCCACCCACCCGCCTGGACATTCTGCACCTGTATGCGCACTATCGCCGCGAGGGAAAAGGAATAGAGCGAGGAGCCGCGCCGAGGATGTCGTCCTACCAGCCCGGCGACCACCACGAGCCGTACGCTGCCGGCGGCATGCCGCCGATGCAGTTTGGCCACGGCATGCCCGGGCCTGCCCACTTTGGCCCGTACGGGGGCGGCGGTGGCCCGGCGCCAGCGCGGATGCCACCGCCACCGCCGCACATGGTGCACATGCCCTACGGGCCGCCGCCGGCCAAGATGCCACGGATCCGCCACCCAAACCGGCCGCCGTGCACGACCCCGTCAAAGACGCTCTACATCCGCAACCTGAACGAAAAGACAAAGATACCGGCTCTGACCGCGGCACTGCGCGCGCTGTTTGAGATGTACGGCGAGATCGTCGAGATACGGGCGCGCCACAGCATCCGGATGCGCGGACAGGCGTTTATCACATTCAAGAGCCAGGACGACGCGGCCAAAGCCCAGGGCGAGGTGCAAGGGTTCGTGCTGTTTGGCAAGCCCATGTTTATCGAGTTCTCGCGCATGCCCTCGGAGACGTCCGTGGCCGGCGAGGGCGGCGATGTGGCCGCGTTCAAGCAGGAGCGCGCCGAGGCGAAGCTGCGGCGCGAGCAGGAGGCCCAGGAGCGGCTGGCCCAGGCGCCGCCACCGGCCATGCCTGCGCCGCCCCAGGACGACGTGCCAAACAAGATCCTGTTCCTGCAGGGCCTGCCGCCTGGCGTGGACGTGGGCGACATCGAGCGCACATTTGCCGAGCACCCCGGCTTTGTCGAGGTGCGCTGGGTGGCGGTCAAGCCCGACGTCGCCTTTGTGGAGTACGAGTCCGAGATGCACGCCGGCATGGCCAGGGCGGCCCTCGGCTCCCAGTGGGCCGCCGGCGGCGGCGACGACGACGTGCCGCCCGCGTCAATCTCGTTTGCGCGGCACTAAGTGGCGCGCCCAAGTGTTGCTAAACAGCTCGCGGCTTGATCGCCGATCAGGCCGTGTTGCGGTGGTCTGGCTGGAGGAGAGTCAGTGCGCACGGGTGTCGCCGTCCTTTTGCTGTTTTGACGCGTCATTTGGCCCGCTTTCAATGCAATTTTAGATTGGGTGGTTTCTGGACGCGCGTGGAGGAACTGGTACATTATTGCATCCCCGACAGCCGCGCAGGACTTTTCTCTTCGCAAGCCCGCGGCCTCCCCCTCCTTTCGTCTGTGCAGCGATTACATACGCGCGTTTAGCTCTGCGGCCGGCGCGGCAATGGACATAACAGCCGACATTGCACGGCTGCCGGGAATCGCGCCCGGCGAGGCGATCTCGGGCGGAATTGCGGCTGGGCCGTGGTCGGCGGCGGGCTCGAACGCATGCCTTCTCTACCGCCATACAGCGCAGCTGCTGGAGGTGCGGGCCATGGAGATGGCGGCTCTGGAGGTACCCGAGGCCCTGGCCACGCTGAGCACGGCGCAGCTGCAGGTGAACGCGGTGGAGGATCTGGAGATTGCGCTTGTCAAGCCAGTGGTCTTGAATGGCGTGACGCAGCTGCTGGTCTTCCTGCGCGAGACGCTAACGCAGGTCGGTCGGGTGTGCACATTCAACCCGTTCACGCTTGGGATCCACCACATTTCAGCGACGGTACCATACAGCCCCAGCTCGATTAGCGTGTCCGCGCCGTTCTGCGCCGGGCAGGGCAGCAGCACCGAGTGGGAGTTTGCGATTGTGTGCTTTGGCCTGGCCAGCGGCCGGGCGCTGGTGGGCAACCTCACCATCGGGCCTGGTGGCTCGCAGCTCACCGCCCTGAAGACGTGCGCGCTGGGGAAGCACAAGTGTGGCGTCACAGAGACGTGTGTGCTGCAGCGGCCGGACGCGAGCGGGCGCGCGCTCATAGTCTTTGGCCTGGAGTCGGGGCACGCGGTTGCCCTCGAATACGACCCGTTCAACGGGGGGCGGGCCACGCACGTGTGTACCGTGTCCGAAGGCGCTGATCTCGGCCCGGTGTCTTGCGTGGCGGGGGCCGTGCTGGACGATCGTCAACTAGCCCTGTGCACGGGCCACAACGCCAGCAGCCGCGACCACCCCGCCGTCGCTGTCTCGGCATATGTGATCGCCCTGGATTCCGCTGATAGCGCCGGGTCTGGCGCGACTGTCACCCACATCGACACTGTTGCCATGGATCCAATGCCCGACGAGGCTGACACCAACGGCGATGGCGCCAGCGACGGTCAGCACATGCTGGCGGCAGACTTGCTGGCGTCGGCGCAACTTGTCGACTTGAATATCCTCAATGTGCACGGTGCAGACCAGGGTTCTGACGAGCCCCCGGTGCTGGCAGTCGCCGCCCTGGCCAGCTCAACAGTCGCGGTGGCCGACATCAACCCCAAAGACCGTGTTCGCGGCCATGGCTTGCGGATGCTGGCATCGTCTGGCTCGGACATTGTGCACGGCGTTTTCAATGCGTGGGCATTCGATGGACAGGCATCGCGGCTGGTGAACATCTCTCGCCAGGGCCTTGTTGGCTCGGGCGCAGTCCTCGGGATGCACATCTCGGGGAAGGCGCTGCAGCTTGAGGTTGCGACGGCTAACTGTATCCTGGTTGGCAGCGCGCTTGCAGACGCTGCCACGGAGGCCGACGCGGCCACCCAGTGTGGGGTTGGGCTGCCGCTAGACATTGAGGGATATCCGCCTGCGAACGGCGAGTTCGCGTACCCACCTCGGGTGCGCAGCGCGCTGGCTGAACAGCGCCGACGCATGGATAGCGAACTGTTTATCGACCTACTGCTGCAAATGGCTGGGGTCACTGGCAGCGACAGCAGCAGCAGCGCATATCCCCCACGCTCGCACGCAGAGCTGCGCGCCCTCGTCGAGCAGGTCGGGACTAGCGATCTCGACGACCTGAAGCAGCGCTGCATAGCATACTATCTGGTGCTAGACGGCGGCGCGGGGTCTCTGGTGTCCAGCGACGGGACCTACGAGGACCAGGGCGCGGATCCAACGACAGCCAACGGGGCGGCCGCGGAATATGCCCGTGACGCGCTCGTCCCCCGGCATTTCGAGTACCTGATCCGCGGATACTGGCTGATGGACCATGCGCAAACTGCGGCCGGCATGCCGTACCTCGCGGACCCGTCGGTGGTTGCGGACTGGGCGTCAAAGATCCTGTCGACGGCGGTGGCGGGCGGGTACTACAGCGAGGCCCTGCTGTTTATTAGCAGCGCAACGGCACTGATGAGCCCCAGGCTGGACGAGCTCCCGTCTGAAGCGCCGGCAGTCATGGAGGCGCTCCTTCACTGCGGCTTCACCCGCGCGTTCGAGTTCCAGCGCCTGGCCGCGCCGATGCCCGATCTGCGACAGGTGCTGCTGGCACAGCTGTTTTCCTTTGCGCTCGCGCCCAGCTCGCGGCGCAGCATCGTCAGTCAGCTGGCCATGCTCCCCTTTGACGGAGTGGAGGAGGCGGCACTCGCCGCGCACTGTCTCCGGCCGGACACATCCCCGCGCGCGAGGGACTTTTTGGCGCTCCACTACGTCAACTGCGGGCGGTATGCGGAGGCAATCCGCCTGTTCAGGGCCATTGCCAAGGAGGAGGAGGGCCGGTACCTTGACGGGGAGCAGCGCCGGAAGCGTGACGAGCGGCTGGCGATGGTGAGGAACCTCAACATGCTGCTGCCCGAGGCGCAGCGGGGCATCGTCGAGGAGCTCGAGGCGATGGACGAGGGCCGCGATGATGGCCAACGCATCACGGTCACCGACGCAAAGTGCCGACTCGCCCAAGCCGCAGATCTCGATCCAGCCAGGCCCCGGTCCATGGATGTGGACGATGCAGGCTACCGCAGCAATTCCGGCAGAGCAGCGCCCGGGGACCTCGACAGCGTAGCAGTGAGCGCTGCGGCTGTGGCCCCATCTAACGTCCCGCTAACCGCGTCAAAGTCGGCGCGCCAGCTGCGGTCAGTGGTCGGTGCGCATGGGGCGCCGCAGAGCCCGTCCCACCCGCTGCTGCGAGTGCTGATGCGCCAGATGGCGGTTGAGAAACCGGGCGCGACCCAGGTCGGCGCAGCAGCCGTCTCGCGTGACAGTACAGTCTCCGCAGCACCATGCAGCACTCACCCTCCTGCCAGGGCCGCCGAAGCGCCGGCTGACGACGCCCCTGCAACGCCCAATCCGACGGGCGACCCGGCATCGTCCGCTGCGACTCCGTGGAAGACCCCCATGTCCCGACGTGCGAGCGGTGTGCACCTAGAGGCCTCACCACACGATCTGAGCAGCCCGCCGTCAGGACGCCGGCGGGTGCCATTCTCTGGCACGCCATCGACGCCCCGGCTGAGCGCGGTCTCAAGCCCAAGCAGCACGGGCGCGCGGGCGAAGCCAGCCAACCTGATTGACGCCGGGCAGACGCCTGGGCGCGGGCTGCTGGCCCACGCTGTGCTGGCGGAGACCCCGGTGGCAGCCAGGCGCGTGCCCGGGGGCTTCCCTAGGCATGTCGGCGCGAGCCGATCGCCCTTCGAGCAGGCCCGGCGGAGCTCGACAGCTGACGAGCGCAGCACCGACGAGACTCCTGCGGGTGACCGGCAGGTGCTGGGCGGTCTCGACAGCGCGCGGCGGTACAACCTGCGTGGCCGCGCAGCGCAGCCCGCAGGCGGCCCCATGAGGACTAGCGGTGACTCCAGTCCGAGCAAGGACGGGCCGGCGTCGCTGGCCGAAGATGCAGAGACCATGCCGGCGGAGGGAGACTCGGGCGAGTCCGCCGCCGAGGCAGCGCGCCCGGCTAGCAGGCCCCAGCGACGCGCCCAGCAAAAGCCCACCCAGAAGGACGGCACGGACCATGCGGCGGCGAGCCGGAAGAGCGCGCGCAAGTATGAGAGGCTGCAGCGCCAGCCAGCGGACGCACTGCCGGCGAGCACGCGAACGCGCAAGCGCGCGTGAACGCGGATCCCGCAGTTGCCAGAGCAGAATCCATTGCGGTGAGTTTTTTCTTCTTTTGTGCCCAGCGAGAGCAGCAGCCAAGCAAGCGTGGATGCATGAGGTCTGAACGAGAGAGGAGGGAGCGACTGCTAGCTGATGACCGCGAGCAGGTCGACGTGCTTGCCGCCGAGGTTGGTCAGGCCCAGGTAGCCGGCGCACTCGCGCTGGATCTCCAGCACAAAGAGCGCCAGCACGATGAACAGGTTGTTGCGGTTGGGCGCAACATCGTAGAACGCGCCCTTGACGACCAGGCAAAAGTGGGGTCTCTTGCGGGCGACCTGGATGATCTGGACGGGCAGGTTGTTGTTTGGCTTGCGCTCGGGCTGCAGCACATAACGGTCAGTGAACGGGTGGCGCGTGTTCTGAACGGGCGGCATGGTCTGGTCCATGAACGTGCAGAAGAGGTGGAACAGCAGCTGGCCGTCGGTGGGGTGGGTGGACGCGTTCCAAGGCTGCTCCGCCTGGGACTGCTCGCCGGCCGCCGCGTCTGCGGTGCTGGTGCTGTCGTCTGGGATGAAGCTGCCTCCGGCGTCAAAGACGTAGGCCGGAAGCGCGCAGCTCTGCGAGAGCGTCTTGACGCGCTGCACAACATAGCCGCGGCAGTTGTGGCCGGGGATGCGCAGGTACTTTTCCAGGGCCATGCGCTCCTTGGTCTGCGGGAGGTCGCCGTAGCGCTGCTGCAGCTCCACCAGCGTCTGCGGGACGGCCTGCGACCCGGGCAC
>JANBOI010000175.1:0-14480 GCA_027595825.1 Coemansia biformis
CCCTAGCCTCGGCGGCTAAAAAGTGCAAAGCACTCATGATGTGGAAGGACGGCTGTGTTGAAGGGGCGGGTGGCGCGGCGGTAGTAGTATCCATGGATCAACATCAGTCTCCAGGGATCGATGCCAGAGCCGCCCAGGGTGGGCTGTTACAAGGCAAAGGGGGTGAGCAGCTCAAAGTAAAGATGTAGAAAAAAAAAGTCAAGACGACTAAGAGCCGGGTGGCTCCCTATGTAGCATCGGCTCCACCACCAACAGTCAGTGACAGAAATGCCATGCAACACCTAGCATCTCATCTCTTTCCTTTCTTTTGTTAGCTTTCCATATTGGCTGACATACCCATGCCGAAAAACGGGTCATGGAAGAGTAGACAGTAGCACTCAAAAGTTGCATCTAGCTGCCAACACAGCAGGCGCCCTGCGCGGACGTGAAATCACGCGGGAGCAACGAAAAAGCTGCCAAAAGAGTGAAATATCCGCCCTCGCAAAAAGTAAACCCGTGGCGGGGCTCGAACCCGCGACCTGTAGATGTCATACCCATAGAAGTCTACCGCTCTTCCAATTGAGCTACACAGGCTCAAACATTGAAACAGGGTGGCTCGGAATCAATTTGAGCATACGCACGCCAATGGCGCAAAGACCCGCATCACGTGAGTGTAACCGGAAGTTGTCGAAGCTGGCCGTCGTCGCCAAAGGCAAGCAGGACTCATACTGCCTTGGCTGCGTCCAAGCCAATCTGTACTTTTACTCATTACCGCTCCTTTGTCGGTTCCCTTGCCAACGAGTTGGCACAGGGTTGCCTCTCATTGCATTCCGCGCGGCACGCGAATAGCTTCGCGTGCTGCTGTGTGAGGACGGCATGGACGAGGACCGCCGCCCCGGGCTCCCCAGCCGGGCCGGGCGCAGCGGCGCGGACAGTGTATCGCCAGCGGTACAAGAGGATGGATCGGGTGGCAGCGACAGCGAGGCCTCGCAGAACCTCGGTAGCTTTGATGGCGCGCATTCGCCAGTGCCCATGCGGCGGCTGAGGCACTCGGAGGAGGCGCTCATCGGCCGGCAGCCCCTTAGCAGCAACGGCAGCGAGCAGGACCTGGACATGATCACTGGGTGGCTGTACAACGGCCCGCTGCAACGCGCAAAGTACGAGGACTTTTCGACGATCGACTGGATATACGACAACACAAAGGAGCGGCACTACAAGAGCAATCTCCGGGTGCGCGCGCGCAGCATGGGCAGACTGGGGCGGCTGGAGGTCGCGGCGGACGCGGCCAAACCATGGCTGGTTCTCCTCGCGGTCGGCATGACCATGGGCCTCATTGCAACTTTTGTATCGGTGTCCTCGCAGTGGCTGATTGACATCAAGAACGGGTACTGCCGCACCGGGTTCTACCTGAACCGGCGGTTCTGCTGCTGGAACGCAGACAACGTGTGCCTCGACTGGGTGACGTGGAGCGAGCTGCTGCACGTGCGCTGGCGGTGGCTGGAATGGGTGCTCCAGTACGTCGTGTTCATTTTTGATGCCAACCTGTTTGCTGCCGTCAGCACGTTCCTGGTGACCGAGTACGCGCCGTATGCAGCGGGCCAAGGCATCGCCGAGATCAAGACGATTATGAGCGGCTTTACGATGCGCAGGTTCCTGGGACTGCGGACGCTGTGCATCAAGTGCGTTGGTGTCGTGCTGTCTGTCGCATCGGGGCTGAGCCTGGGCAAGGAGGGTACGATGGTCCACATTGCGTGCTGCTGCAGCAACATTTACACGCGCGTGTTTCGCAGAATCCGGCGCAGCGAGGTGAAGCGGCGCGAGCTGCTCTCGGCCGCGTCGGCGGCGGGGATCTCGGTCGCGTTTGGCGCGCCCATCGCCGGTGTGCTTTTCAGTCTGGAGCAGGTCTCGTACTACTTCCCGGCAAAGGCCATGTGGCGGAGCCTGTTCTGCGCCACTGTGGCCGCGGTGACGCTAAAGCTCCTCAACCCGTTTCGCAACGGCAAGCTGGTGCCGTTCCAGGTCACGTACGACCGCACGTGGGACTTGTTTGAGCTGTGGTTCTTTGTCATCATTGGCGTGATCTGCGGGGTGGTCGGGATGGCGCAGAGCCGGCTGGCGTTGCTGCTGATGGAGTACCGGCAGCGGTCCGTGCTCAAGAACCTCGCGCGCGGCGAGGTGGTTGTGGCTGCGCTTGCCACGGCCATTATCAGCTACCCCAGCGTCTACCTGCGCGCGGACATGGTGACGCTGGTGTCCAACCTCTTTACCGAGTGTACGAACCAGGAGGGCAGCGGGCTGTGCAGCCGCGACGACCGCGCAGGCAACGTTGTCTCGCTGCTGCTGACGGCAGGCGTGCGTGTGCTGCTGACGGCCGTCGCCTGCGGCCTGGCGGTGCCGGCCGGCATGTTCACGCCCTCCATGGCCACGGGCGCCAGCATTGGGCGGGCATTTGGCATGGTCGTCCAGACGCTCTACGAGCAGCACCCGGAGTGGCGCCTGTTCCGCGCGTGCCGGCCCGACGTGCCCTGCATTACACCCGGCGTGTATGCACTGGTGGGCGCGGCGTCGATGCTTGCGTCGACCACGCGGATGACGGTGACGGTGGTGGTGATAATGTTCGAGCTGACCGACGCCGTGATCTACGTCCTGCCCATCATGCTGGCCGTGACGGTGAGCAAGTCCGTCGCCGACGCCTTTGGCAAGGACGGCTACTTTGAGGGCGTCATCAACCTCCACGGCTACCCGTTCCTGTCCAAGGACCAAGAGTACGTGCTGCAGGGGTCGAGCGACGAGCTCATGGTGCGTGCCTCCGAGGTTGCGGTCCTGTCGGCGCATGGCGAGACCCTCCAGAGCGTCGGCGCGATGCTGGACCGGTGCTCGTACAGCGGCTTCCCGATTGTGCGCTCCCGGGCGACGATGGCGCTGGCGGGGTACATCTCGCGCTCGGACTTGTCCATGGTAGCGCAGCGCGCGGCGGCATCGAGCATGTACTCGGGCAGCTCGCCATGCTGCTTCGCGCGGCTTGGCGGCGCTGGTGCTGCCGCCGAGCCGGCACACGCGTCGCATGCGGTCGACTTTCGGCCGTGGGTGGACGCGGCGCCCATCACAATCAGCCACAGCACCGACCTCAACCTGGTGGCCGAGACCTTCCGGCAGCTCGGCGTGCGCTACGTCCTTGTCGCGCACCACGCCGCGCTGCTGGGGATCATCACCAAAAAGGACATTGTGCGCGCAGTGCGCATGCAGGCGCGGAACCGCGACCGGCGCCTGTCGCTGCCCGGCACGCTCGCCTGCAGCCCCGACAACCACTGGCTGGCCAGGCTGCTGCCGCCGGCCCCACAGCGCCTGGGCCGGCCCTTCCAGACCCGCCCATCGGCACCGTCGTCCGAGTCGCAGACCCTCTGAGACGGTCCGCTGATTCCACGCAAAATCAGCCTTTAATCGGGCGGCGCGTCGCGGGAGGCTCGCGCGACGCGTTTCGCGCGATGGAGCGTGAACGCGCAGCGGCCAAGCCGCCCCCCGTCCCGCCGCAGCGCAGCCAACGCATCTCGCACTCCTTCTTGTTAGTAGCTGCGAATCCCGGCGCACGCTGAATTCCGGCTTTTCCCGTCTGTCCGGCGAAATGCATATCAAGCGGGTACGTGTAGCTGGCGCGCAGCAGCCGTGTGGGAGGCCCGGCGGCGAGTGCGCGGCCCGGCACTGACGGCGCTAGCGCGGAATGTGGTGTGGGCGGCGGGCGCCTTGGTGTGTAGATTACGATACAGGGGTTCAAGTCCTACAAGGATGAGACGACGACGGACCCGCTGAGCCCGCACCACAACGTGGTCGTCGGCCGCAATGGCTCGGGTAAGAGCAACTTCTTCGCCGCGGCCCGGTTCGTGCTGAGCGACGCGTACACCAGCCTCTCCCGCGAGGAGCGTCAGGCGCTGCTGCACGAGGGGGCCGGGCCGTCGACCATGTCGGCGTTTGTTGAGGTGGTCTTTGACAACAGCGACAACCGGTTCCCGACCGGCAAGGACGAGACGGTGGTGCGGCGGACGATTGGCCTAAAGAAGGACGACTACTCGCTGGACCGCAAGAGCTCGACCAAGGCCGACATAAGCAGCCTTTTGGAGAGCGCGGGCTTCTCGCGCTCCAACCCCTACTACATTGTGCCCCAGGGCCGGATCACATCTCTGACGCACGCCAAGGACGGCGAGCGGCTGGCGCTGCTCAAGGAGGTGGCCGGCACGCACGTGTACGAGTCGCGGCGTGAGAGCAGTCTCAGGATCGTCGAGGAGACCGAGCGCACGCGCGCAAAGATCGCCGAGGACCTGGTCCTGATCGAGGAGCGGCTTGGCGAGCTGGACTCGGAGAAGGAGGAGCTGGACAAGTACCGCGCCCTGGACCGTGAGCGCCGCTGCATGGAGTATGCAATCTACTCGCTGGAGCAGGAGGACGTGGTCGAGCAGCTCGACGAGATCGAGATCCGCCGCGAGCAGCTGATGGTGGCGGTCAACGCGCGCCAGGAGGCCTGCGGCGAGCTGGAGCAGCAGGCAGGCGGCCTCGAGTCGGAGATCCGCGCTGCAAAGCAGGCGCTGGAAATACTGACCATTGACCGTGAGCAGCTGGCGGGCGAGGGCGAGGATTTGGCCCGCACGCGCGCCCAGGTCGAGTCGGCCATCCAGGATCTGGAGCAGGACCGGTCGCTGGGCCGCGATGGCATCACCGAGCTGCGCCGCTCCGTCGACAGCCTGCGTCGCGACATCCGCAAGCGCGAGGGCGAGCTGGCCAAGGCCGCGGCCGACTACGGAAAGGCCTTTACGGCGGAGACGCGGCTGCGCGAGCAGTTTGAGATTGCCGACCAGCAGCGCAAGTCACTCCTGCAAAAGCAGGGCCGCAGCGGCCGGTTTGACACCAAGAAGGAGCGCGACGCCTGGCTGCGCAGCGAGATTGCGCGGCTCGAGGAGTCTGTGCAGCAGCAGCGCGCGCAGCAGGAGGCGACCGAGCGCGAGCGCTCTGACCTGAGCAGCCGGCTGGCGGCCATTGCGCAGTCGGTGGCTGAGGCGACGGAGCGCGAAGAGGCCGCCGCAAAGGAGGTCAGCGAGGTGCAGGCGCGCGAGGCCCAGCTGAAGGGGGAGAAGGACGCCAAGATCAGCCAGCGCAAGGAGCTCTGGCGCAAGGAGGCGCGGCTTGAGGCGGAGAACAGCGACCTGCGCGACGAGCTCAAGCGGGCCGAGCGGGCGGTGGGCGGCACGGTCGACCGAACGACCAGCGAGGGCCTGCAGGCGCTCCCGGAGATCCAGGAGCGGCTCGGGCTAGACGGGGTGTACGGGCCCCTGTTTGAGCTGTTCCAAGTCGACGACACGTACCGCACCTGCGTCGAGGCGATCGCGGGGGCCAGCCTGTTCCATGTCGTCGTGGACACGGACGAGACGGCGACCAAGGTGCTGGGCGAGCTGAGCCGCAGCAGGCTCGGGCGCCTGACCTTTATGCCGCTGAACCGCCTGCGGCCGTCGCTGGCCACATACCCAGAGGCCAGCGACGCGATTCCGATGCTCGGCTGCCTGCGGTTCGACCAGCGCTTCCAGCGCGCGTTTCAGCAGGTGTTTGGGCGGGCGATTATCTGTCCGTCGCTCGACGTCGGCAGCGGCTACGCGCGGACCATGAACCTGACGGCGGTCACACTCGAGGGCGACAAGGTCGACCGGCGCGGCGAGCTGACGGGCGGGTTTGTCAACCGCCGGGGGTCGCGTCTCGACGCGGCAAAGACGCTGATGCGGACCCGCGCCCGGGTGCAAGCGGCCAGCAGCCAAGCCGGCGAGGTGCTGGCGGCGGTGGCGGGGCTGGACCAAGAGATCACGGCGCTGCACAGCGGGCTCCAGGCGCTGGGCGCGCGTATGGCGCAGGCGGGCAGCGAGCGGTTCAACTCGCGGCAGGAGCGGCGGCAGCTCGCCAAGGAAGAGGCGGATGCGCGGCTGTTCTGCGACAGCGCCGAAAAGTCGCTGGCGGTGATGCGTACGCAGCAGGCCGGCGCAGAGCTGGAGCTGCAGACGCTGCAGGAGGAGCTAGCGGCGCCGTTTGCCCGTGGGATCAGCGCTGAGGAACGCAGCGCGCTGGAGCGACTGGTCGCCGAGGTCGACGCGCAGGCGGGCGCGCTGGGGCGGCACTCGTCGGCGCGGGCCGAGTGCGAGGGCCGGCGCAACGCGCTGCAGAGCGAGCTCGGGCTGGGGCTGCGGATGCAGCTGGAGGAGGCGCATCGGCAGCTCGAGGTGGCCATGGCCGAGAACCCGGACAAGAACATTGGGGCGCACAGCCGCGAGCTGGCGCGGCTGGCGCGGCTCCAGGACGACGCGGGCGAGCGGCTGGCGGAGGCGCACCGGGAGATTGCGGACAAGACGCGCGAGATTGCCGACCTGGACCGGCAGCTCACGGAGGCACGCGGCGGCGTGGACAGCGAGGGCCGGCGCGTGCAAAAGGAGATGGAGCAGCTGGAAAAGTGCCTGGCACAGCGCAACCTGTACCTGCAAAAGAAGAGCGAGTACACGCGCAACATCCAGGATCTCGGCGTGCTGCCCGAGGAGGCGTTCCGGAACTTTAGCCGCGTGCAGCTGCCCAAGCTGGCAAAGAAGCTGCACCGGGCGAACGAGAAGCTGAAGCAGTTCGGGCACGTCAACAAGAAAGCGTTTGAGCAGTACAGCGTGTTTGCGCGGCAGCGCGAGAGCATCCAGCAGCGCAAGCAGGAGCTGGACCAGTCGGCGGCGTCCATCGAGGAGCTGATTGAGGTGCTCGACCAGCGCAAGGACGAGGCGATCGAGCGCACGTTCAAGCAGGTGTCCAAGTACTTTGGCGAGGTGTTTGAGAAGCTGGTGCCGGCGGGCCGGGGCGCGCTGGTCATGCAGCGGCGCGTCGACCAGGCGGCGGCGGCGGGCGGGGACGGCGGCGACATGGCGGACAGCGACGAGGCGGCGGGCTCGGTGGACAACTACATTGGCGTGTCGATCCGCGTGTCGTTCAACAGCAAGACCGACGAGGGTCTGCGCATGCAGCAGCTGTCGGGTGGGCAAAAGTCGCTCGTCGCGCTGACGCTGATCTTTGCGATCCAGCGCTGCGACCCGGCGCCGTTCTACCTCTTTGACGAGATCGACGCGAACCTGGACGCCGTGTACCGCACGGCCGTTGCCGACATGCTCCACGAGCTCAGCCGCGGCTCGCAGTTTGTGACGACGACGTTCCGGCCAGAGATGCTGGTGCACGCGGACAAGTTCTACGGCGTCACGTTTGAGAACAAGGTGTCGCGGATCACGACGATTACGCAAGAGGCAGCCATGTCGTTCATCGAGGAGTCGCAGCCGCAGTAGCCTCCCTCTGGCGCAGCCGGCCAAAGGGCGGGTTTGCAGGATTCGCGAGCACCGGCTGCGGCGAAGCACTGCACGGCAGCCCCTGTAGGGCGCAGCGCGGAACCGCGTATCCACACATCCCGCCATCTTCGCCTGTGCACTAGCAACAGGCTCCTTTTCGCGTAGTTTCTAGCATCAGACATGGTAGCATTAGCCTCTGCGCATCACCTGTCGTGTGTATCCGAGCCATTCTCGGTCGAACCCCAGCAGCGCTTAGACGACCAACGCCAACACCAGTAATGAGGAGAATGAGCCGTCTACGGTCGTTGCTGGCGGTTCCTCGCAGCGGGATGCTGAGATTGGGCCGGTGGGCGCCCTATCCCCCAGATCGGGTCTGGCTCTCCCGCTCCGCATATGCCCCGGGGACTGCGCAGGGCGCACAAGCGCCATTATCGTCCCGTCATGCGTTTCGGCCGTGGCTCTGGGGGGCTGCAGGGGAGTCTCGGCCCACCTCTGGCGCTGTGGCCACTGCCGCCGCTCGGTGGTGGCATGTTTATTTACTTGGCCGCCACCTCCGGAAAGCAGCATGCCCCAAGCGGCACGAGCTACCTGGGGACCAGGGGACGGGGCCCGCCCCTCCTGCGCCTGGCCCCGTCCATCGGCCAAGTCCGCCCCCCTTTGCCTCCACCTCTCGTGTGCAGCACAACGGTGGCTATCGCTTGTACCACCACATCCGCCCCACTCCCGCTCGACTATGCTGGACGCCCCCTCCCCCCGGACCCGCTTGTCTTCTCTCGCTTCGCACTAGAGACAGCAGTGGGTGGGCGGGGGTGTGAGGTCACTGGTGGGAACCGCATATAAAGGAAAGAGTCGGCCGCCGCTCCCCCTCCCGGCCCGCCGCTCTGCTCCCCCATCTCCAAACGACAGAGACATTCTCTTTCCTCTTTGCCGTTGTACACGCTATTTTCTCCGTGAAACCGGGCCCTGCAAAGCACGTTAATTTCCCCTGCTTGCGTCACTCCGGATATCCGACTGGAACCCACCTGCTTGTCCATATCCCCCCCGGCACCCGACTCACACGCAAGGATCAAGATGAAGCTGTACGCTGTCGCATCTGTCGCTCTTTTCGCTGCCACTGTCAACGCACAGGCTGCGGACCCCGCGGCGGCTGGGAGCTCGCCTGCCGCCTCTCACACTACCAGCGAAAAAAAGTCGGACGAGCCAAAGTCTGACAAGTCAGAGTCTAGTGCTGCTGTCCTCGGCTGTGCGCCGCAGGCTGCTGGCATTGCTGCGCTGGCCCTGCTTGCTGTCGTCTCCTACTTTTAGCATGGGGTGACAGCTTCGTTCCTTACTGTTCCTTCGCCCTTGCGTAGTTTTGTTGCCGTGGGCCACCCTTCGCCGCCAAAAGGGCGCTTGGTGGACACGCAATAACAGCCCAAACGTGTAACGGGATCTTGTTGGGTACATCTGCTGTGGTGCAAGCAAGTTTGTAATATGCTGGTGAATCCAAAAAAAAACACTCTCTCTGCGCCTGCGCCAGCTACATGGTGCACCAGAGCTCGAGGCGGTCGACGACGTTTGTCTCTGGGGCAGACATGTCGCCGCCGGCATATGCTTTGGCGAGCTCAAAGTCGTCCTCGTCAGTCATGAGCACCGCCTCGCCGTCCTCGTCCAGGTACTGGATGCGCAGCGCGCTCAGTGGCGACTGCTGCTGCTGTTGGCCCGACGCGGTGGCGCTGATCAGCTTTGCCGCGACCTTGGCGCGGAGTGTATCAAACGGCGCCATCTTGGGCACCATCAGGTTGATAATGTCGTTGCCATAGTGCACCTTGACCTTCATGGCGTCCTTCCTCGTCGGGGCGCGCCGCACGCTGCTGCCGGCTGCCGTGGAGCCGTTCAGTGATCCATAGTGCCCGCCGAGGCCGGTGGCTGGCGATGCCGGCGACAGGCTCACTGACGACGACGACGTATACGCACCCAGGCTATGCTGCTGCTGCTGGTGCTGCTGTACGTGGCGGTAGTGCGGCTGCGGTTGGTGGTACTGCGGCGCGGATCCGGCTTGGCTTATGCCGATCGCCGCAATGCCGCGCGCAACCAGCTCCTCGTGGGTCAGCGGCGGCGTCATCATGACCGGGTTGGACACCGACTGGGCGTGCATCATTCCCGGGTGCTGCATGCCGGCGGAGCCACCAGAAGCAGGGCCGGCGGACGGGTGCTCGCTGGCGTAGTACTCGGGCGACAGGTTGGCCGGCGAGTAGTCGGTTGGGGTGGTGTCGATAGCAAAGTCGGCGCTGGACCGCTGGATCACGGGCATGATGACCTCGGTGCGGGCAACCTGCGCCATGGCGGCTGCTGGTGCTGGCGATGGGCCCCTGCTGTTGGTGCCGGCGGCCAGGTTGCTCCGCAGCTGGGCGGCCAGACGCGACGGGGGTTCGGCATCGTAGCCCGGATCGCCGTCGACGCTGCCGCTGTCGCTGTCTGTGTGAGGGGATCGGGCAGCGGTCAGCTGCTTGAGGGTGGCCGAGCGTTGCGGCGGGGCGCCCTGTTGCAGCTGGCGCTGCTGGTTCTTGAGGGTGGTGCGGCGCGCCAGGCCGGCGCGAATGATGTCGAGTGGGTCGACGGCGCCGTTCTTGGCGGGCTTCTTCATGGCCGACTTTGGGGTGGCAGGCGACGCAGGGGCGGCGGAAATGGCATCCGGCGTGGGGGTGGGCGTCGAGAAGGCCGATGACGATGACGACGCCGAATCCGGCTCGGTAATTGCAGCGGAGATGGGAGCTGCAGTGGCAGAGGGAGAGGCGGTTGGCGGTCCGGGGCGCGCCGCGCTGAGGTTGTCGACGGAGCGCATGCGCATGGCGGCGGGCGGCATGCTGGAGGAGCTTTCGGCGGCGGCGGCAGCGGCAACGGGGCGCTGCGAGGCGGGGGAAGCATCTGCGGGGCGGTTAACGGGCATCGTGTTGGAGCGGGCGAGGCCGCCGGTGGGCATCATATCGGGCGGCGGCGTGGTCCGGCGCACACGCATCGACTTTTGATGGGCGATTGCGGCGGACGCGCCCATGTTCTTCAGCGTCTCCTTGCGCACGAGCGCGCCCTTGAAGCCGGTAAAGTTGTCCTTGCCATCGGCCGACGCAATGACCTTTGCCGAGCCCAAAAAGTCAATCTTCTTCGTGCTCTGCAGCTTGCTGGCCGACGGGCGATAGATGATGCCCTTCGGGATGCAGTACAGCGGGCAGTCCATGCCGTTCGACGCAATCGCCCGCTTGATGAGCGAGTGCCGCTCCTCGACGATGTGCTTGCTGGCATCGGCCAGGTCTGCCTGCGCGTCCTCCTCCTGCCCCAGGCAGAAGAAGCACAGCGCGCGATTGTAAATGACCTCGCATGTGTACACTTTGTAGTTGAGCCCGATCTGCGTGTAGTCGATAAACTCGTTGTCGCGCAGGTATTTGAGCGCGTTGTTGAAGTCGCTCAGTGCATCGGCGTTCTGCTGCTGCACCATGCGCGCCACGCCGCGCTGAAAGTATGCGACGACCAAGTACTGGTCCAGCCCCAGCGCGCGGCTGTACGCCTCGATCTACACACGCACAGATCACAGCGCCCGTCGGCTCCACGCCCACCAGGTCACGTTAGCCCGCCATGCTGCGCTGTCGGCTGGCAGCTGCAGGGGCACAAGCATCCCCCTATAAATAGCCCACGGCGAGGTCCGCTTACCGCTGCGTTGTGGTCGCCTTTGCGGCCCAGAATCAGGCCGATGTTGAAGTGGATCTTGGCCGAGTCGGCAATCGTCTACAGAAGCCGGCAGGGGAGGGATGGCCATCAGCAGAGGGAGCACTGCGCATGGCAGGTCATGATAGGAGCAGCCGGCAGCCACGGCCCGGCCACGGCCGCAAACGAGCCGGGCGCCCGGGGCGGAACCTACCCTGAATATCTCCAGCGACGAATCATAGTCCTGCAGGTCAAAGTACTCCACGGCCTGGTGCCACTGTTCGAGCTCGGCCTACATTCACGGAACAACGGAGGGACGGCGCGCAGACCAGTCAGCCGCCAATCCAGCCACTCCGCAGGCCCGCATTTCGGGAACCCGCATTCCGCCGGCGCGGAGGCTGGCAGCGCGGCGCGTACCTTTAGCGCCATGGCTGTGGCCGAATGTGAGAGTTTCTATTGTGCAGACTGCGCTGCTGCTGCTGCTGCTGCGTGTATGAGTGGTGGGCGCGGGTCTGGCGAGCTCCTCCCACGCAGAATGGCCGGCGGACAGGCGGGGGAGGACGGGCGGCAGATTTGCGCGCTGAAATGCAGGCGACGGGAGCGGCTTTGCGGCGAAGGAGGTTAGGCAGAATGAGCAGAAGAGAGAGGGACCGGCGCGGATTGCACGCGCTTTCGGCAGTAAGAGTTGTGCCAGCTCGAAGTGGCCAAGCCAAAACCGGAAAAAATCTGGCGACCGGTGGTGGTCACCCTAGGGCTACGCCCTTGCCGCGCTGCTGGCCGTGATTGGGCCGATCCCAGCCTCTCATCAACCTGCTTGCCTGTCTGGGGGCCGCAGGACCCTTGATGCGGGATCCGCTGCAGATCCGCTGCGCGGGTGGCGGCGTCCGTCGCAGCTCACTTCTTGTCGTTGAGCATAAAGGCGATGGTCTGGTAGCACAGCATGTACTGGATCAGCGTCTGCACCATGGTCGTGCGCTGGCTCCGCAGGCTGCGGAACGTGTCGGCAACCAGGTCACCCGGGTAGTCGGGGCTGCGCGCAAAGTAGTCCAGCGCCGCGTCAATCACGATGAACGTGCCGGTGCGCCCGACCCCGGCGCTGCAGTGGACGATGACGGGTGTGTCGGCCGCCGGCGCGACGGTCTCGCGCAGCTCGCGGATCAGGCGCAGCACGGGCAGCGGCGACTCGGGAACACGCTCGTCGGGCCAGCCGATAAAGTGCAGCTGCGTGACGGTCCGCGCCGGCCCGCTGTGCGCGCCGTGCCGCAGCTCAAGGCGGCGCACAATGACCTCCGGGTGGTCGTCCAGCGGGCGCTCGCTGCACAGCACGACCGTGGTGTCGCCGGCGACCAGCTCGGTGCCCACCGCGACCGGCCAGTACGCCTCGCACTTCCTGCGCCCGGCCTCGTGCGTGCGCGCCAGCATGACGATGGCCGGTACGCGCTGCTCCCACACCATGCGCCAAAAGTCGGCTACCGAGTGCGGCAGCGGGCCCTGCGTGGCGATGTACCGGTTGCTGCTGATCTGCTCCGGCAGCACGATGTGGCTGGCGTTGATGTAGTCGTGCTTGCCCTCCAGCCGCACGCGGTTGTGGTTGAATGGCAGCATGTCGCTGTACCGGTTGAGGTCGTAGTTGCGTCCGCGCTGCGAGTCGCTGAGGCTCACGTCGCCGTCCGGCTGCTCCAGCGCCCGCCTCACCCGCTGGTAGTCCCGCTCCGACTCGTCGCGGAACGTGTCCGCCAGCAGCTCGCGCACAGGCCGCCCCGGCAGTGCGTCCAGCAGCTGCAGGAACGAGATTGAGGTCATCATCTTTGGGAACGCGGGTGGTCCGTTCGGGGGGGAGCCGTGGAGGGTGCAAACAGGCAGGCAGGAGCGGAGACGGAAGGAGAGGGACGTGCGCGAGCCGCAGCCGGCGCGCAGCAGATGATATACTGTCTGCTCGGGCGAGACTGGTCATGTCGTGTTTCGCTCCAGACCACTTGCCCCGGCCTGTCGGGTCGCACGGCCCCCCGCCCCCCGCCCCGCACGCGCCGTCTCGGTTTCAGAGCCTGCCAGCCGCGGGGAGCGGGGAGCGGGGAGCGGGGTCGGATCCCCAGAGGCGAAAGTAGTGGTGCTCCGTGGGGTCGGATCCCACCCATAGGACATCCGACACACCCGAGGGCGACAGCGCTGCCGAAAGCACGCCCGCCGAGCCGAGCCAGCCAGAAAGTGCCTCTGTTTTGGTTGCTCCGAGAGATTCGATGGACGGCGGGCCTGTGGACGGCGGGCCGGCTGACGATGTGTCGGCGGGCGTGATCCCGCGCCGGGACGACATTAGCGTGGAAGACTTTGTGCGCGAATATCTAGTGCCAAACTTGCCGGTAGTGCTCGGGCCGCGCTTCACCGACGACTGGCCGGCGCGCCGGCTGTGGGTGGCCGACGGGCGGCCTGACTTTGTGCGGCTGGCGAGCCTCTACGGCGGCGCGCAGGTGCCGGTGACCCACTGCGGCGCTGTGGACACGCCCGACCAGCAGTGCGGGGAAATGGAGTTTGGCAAGTTTGTCGATCAGTGGCGGCGCGACCCGCGCAGTGGCCTGTACTGCAAGGACTGGCACTTTGCACTGGACCGCGAGGCGCCCCAGGTCTACTCGCCGCCGTCGCCCATGTCGAACGACTGGATCAACGTGTTCCACGACCACGGCGGCCTGGAGGGGAGGGACGACTACCGGTTCTGCTACATGGGCGGCGGCAGCACATGGACGCCGTTCCATGAAGACGTGTTCCGCTCGTACTCGTGGAGCACCAACATCTGCGGCGAAAAGTACTGGATCCTGGTGCCGCCCGGGCAGACGGACCTGTTCACCGACCCCGTGCGCGGCTGGGTGCACAACATCGCCGACCCCGACGAGGTCTGCTTCCCGCATGCGCGGCGCGTGCGGCGGATCGAGTTTGTCCAGGGACCCGGCGAAACGGTCTTTGTGCCGTCCGGCTGGTGGCACCAGGTGCGCAACATTGGCGACACAATCTCCATCAACCACAACTGGGCCAACGAGCACAACCTATGTCATCTCTACAGGCGGCTCGCCGCCGACATGGCCCGCGTGCGCCACGCCCTGCGCGACGTCGCCGACATGGACGACTTTGTCGAGCACGCGCAGCGAGTTCTGCGCGCCGACAGCGGCTCCGACTACCTTGGCTTCACCCGCTTTGTCCTGCACATGGCCAACATTTACCTGCGCCAGCTTGCGGACCCCGGCAGCATCTCCCCCGAGCTGCGCGACCTCGACCCGTACTTTCGCGCCGAGGTCAGCCTGCGCCGCGCCCTGCGCCTCATCGACGACGTGCTCGAGCTGCTGGCCGCCGACCCCGCCGCACGCGAGCTGGACCCGATCCCGGCCGACGTTGCACGCATGCGTGCGCGCATAGCGAGCCAGATCGGCGACGCGTAGGCCCCGCGGCGCTTATTCGGCGGGAACTGCTCCGTCCCACACGTGTCCGCTTCGGGTT